>JAQGCC010002016.1:0-20300 GCA_034698905.1 Xestoiulus laeticollis | reverse complement strand
TCTGGTTGATGTAAAAAGCGAACTTTTGGGCAGTTCATGCAGGTGGTTCGAATTTTTTGCTCGTAAGTGTACATGTATATTAAAAAAATAGCCAACTGGATGCACCGATCTGTAATGAATATTGAGCAATTTTTGGCATTAATTTATTTTAGTAAGTTATGGAGAAAATTGCCTTTGAAAATTTACCATTACATGTATATGGCTTGCTACAGAGGTTAAATGCTCAATTACATAAATTGTATGTTATAAACCCGTCTAACCCAATTAGCCGGAATCTATAGTATTTGTATTTATCAAGATCCCCAAATTATTTTGGCTTTCTTTTCTTATCGGGCATCTTCCGGTAAATTCTACGCAGAGATCAAAAGTGACGTCATCTTCCGAGCTGCGGCATTTTTCAGTCCCGGGTGGTTGCTAGGCAACGACCGGCCAGCCGTCTACAATCCTTTCTAGATGGGAAGCTTACGGAATTCGCACGCTTTCGTGCTAGTTTGGAAGCACTACATGAAAATCACATGTAGTTTTAAAACATGTTTTGTAACATCGTTCCTAAATATTTTAAGTCCATTTGTTAGTCCTTGTTAAACCTTTGATATTAGGTATTTGTACCTTATCGTGTGCGGCTGGGTGCTATAGACGGAAGTGCTGATTTCAATGGATGTACTGGGAAATATGGGAATTCCCGTTATACGAAATCAACGTTTCAGGCTGTAGCAGTAAACCTGCGCAAAAGGGGTGCATAAATATACATGCGAATGCTAAAATTTAGCATTTTAGGTGCTTCGGATTCTGCTTGAACATTTTTTGTTAATTTATTTCAGCGTTAGTGCCTGGGCGGCACATTTCGGTTTTCAGCTTCATGAAATTGCCAAATACGTGACCTATGTTCAAGATATAAAAGACGTAAGAACTAATGCATCGCCTTTTGTCATTTTAAATTGGAAAAAAAAAAGTAAAACATTCTAAGCATTACTTCTATAATGCGCGTTTATAATTGATTTCTGACTGTTGAAAGGAATTTGAACAATTGGGAGCATGGGTGAAAAAGAAAGACGGCACCAAAATGGTCCAAGAAATGAGTGCGGATATAGAAAGAATGATGGCGTGGAAAATACAAGCTGTTCAGGTAATTAAGAAAAATGATTTAATAAGCTATTGACTTCACTATTTTAAAAGAAAATTGAAATTCATGGAGGTGGTACTTTTTATTCGTTATTTAGAGGATAGCTGATACGGCGGAAGAGGCCATGATGGGCCACGTATTTGACGACAATTTAGAGGTAAATTTATATATTAAAGAAATATTTTATAATAAACTTACAACTCTTGGCACATTAGCAAGATATTTGGTATTAAAATGGCGGATTAATTGGGAATTATATACATTTAGTATTTAAATAATATGAGATAGGCTTGTTAGAGTGTCATTGAATAATCCTAATTTTTATTACTTTTTAGTTTGAATATAATAACGCTAAAACGTTAAATAAAGGAGGGGTAGAATTGCAGTTGACTGAAGATAAACATTTTTATAATATGCAAGTAAATGCTAGTAACAGTTCCATACATGTACCGACCAACGTCTACAATAAAGGTTTGGAATAAAGTATTTTTGTATGGAGTTTATGAAACTTAATTGTAAATAAACTTAACGTAAGACTTACCGTCTAATATAGCTGCTGAAGTAATGAATGCTATACGATGGTCTGAACAACTGAACCCAATTTTCCAGTCCAATTACCATTTGGATCCGTTCCTAAACTGGCAATATTTTGGAAGTTCAACAGGATTCTTAAGACAATATCCAGGTAGGCTAAACATAAGTGGGATACTAGATGATAAACATGTTGATGCGATTTTATATTTGTCCACTATTTTTGTTTTTCAGCATGGGAGTGGCCAGTAAGCTCGGAGACAGTGGATATGTACGATTGTCGCATGCGACCTTGGTAAGTAGGACGATTTTTTATTTAAGATTCATAGTGGGTAGGTATTAGTCTTAGTGTCTTAAGAGTAAGGCTAAGTGTCTGTGAAAAGTTTTAGGACATAAGGCAAAAAAACCTTTATGACATTTAAGACTTATCTGTTTTATGGTATAGGTACATCGAGGCGGCCACGTCACCTAAGGATATGGTCATTCTGATAGACACCAGTGGAAGTATGACAGGACTAAGAAAAGAAATTGCCAAACATGTGGCATTTAATATACTTGACACACTGAATGATGACGACTACTTCACCATATACAGCGTATGGTTGCTTTTTATTTTGCTTTGTAACGTTGGTTCGGTCATTTCCAACATAGTATACCCTTGCAATTTTCACTTTTAGTTCAGCGACACCACCAACGATTTAGTCCCGTGCTTCAACAATTCTCTTGTTCCGGCCAACATGGAAAACATCCGAGAATTCAAAAAAGGATTGCAGAATTTCAAACCGGAAGGCATCGCGAATTTCACCAGCGCACTTACCATTGCATTTGAAATTCTGAATAAAGTTGAGTGATTGCTTTCGTTTGAATGCTGCGCATGTCCTAAAATTGGTTTTGTGGGAGTAGTGTCATGGGTTGGGTACTGGTTCTCAAAATGTGTGACGTTTTATGGGTTCTTCAGTTTATAGACAATAACCCCCTCCCCCCCACATTTTTTTTCTCCAAATCTAAATAATCCTAGATTAATTTGTGCATCCAAAATTTCTGGTTTCCAAAGTGTTTAGATTTTACATTTGTACTACTTTCTTTACCATCATCATAATAACCGTGTACCTACAAGAACGTATTTCTTTATCGCTTAATTAAATAGTAGGTAGAACATTATGAAAAATTTAGCATCAATAAGGTGATTTACCCTATAACCACATTGTCAGTCAAAACTTTAATCAAGCTAATAGCAGTTTCAGCTCACGTGCATTGCCACAATATGTTCAAGTTCTTTTTTATATAAAATAATGTAAGCTACCTTCAACTGATGTGATTTTAATGGTGCCTAAACAGTAAAAAGAAGTTATTTACCAAAAATGTATTAACATTGCGTGTATATAAATTATGTGCTGCCCCTGTTAGCGGGCAATCCATGCTTATCCGAGTGTTATAATTGTTTGCCAACTATTTTGTTTTTAACAATTAAGTAAGAATATTATGTGGAAAAGTTATTGAGATAATGAAATGATTGCATTAATTTAAACTACATGCATTTCCTGTAGTATAAACAAGAACGTTCTGGAAGTATGTGCAATCAAGCAATTATGTTAATCACAGACGGAGCTCCACAGACCTATGAGGATTTATTCAACAATTATAACCAGTATAATAAAACTGTAAGGGCATTAACAAATCTATCTACCGATGACATACTTTTTCTGGCTTATTTCAATTTGTATACACATTTTAGGTTCGGGTGTTCACTTATATGATCGGACAAGAAATGGCTAATGAGCAAGAAGTCGAGGCGATAGCTTGCAACAATAGAGGTACACTTTTCATCTCTTTCAATTTGAAAATATTATTGCTTCCTAGAGCTAAATAAAAACTTCAATTTCGTTCTCTATTTTAGGATATTATTCGCATGTTTCTACAATCGCTGAAGCCAGAGATCAAGTCCAGGTTAGCCAGTTAATCCTTAAGGATTTTTGTGCACTTCAAAGTGCAATGAAACTGATTTTAATTAGGCCCATATTTTCTTAATTAATTGTTTCCATTCTGTCTATTGACAAAAAATTGTCCAATTTTTTAATTGTAGCATTATATTCCCGTGATGGCAAGACCTCTTGTCCTCCACCAGAAACACAATGTCATTTGGACTTCTGTTTATGCAGACATTGAGGTAGGTCTACAAAACGCATATACATTTAGTATTACTCGATAATCGAATAATTTTAATTTGTCTCTTCTATAGGATCCCAAAATGTCTGATTATTTGTGGGAAAAAGGTGAGAAGGCCATCCAGCGCAACCTGTCTTTATCGTTTGATTATGAATACTACGGTGGACAGTCCGATGCACCAAAAAAGGAATATGATGAACAGGAGGAAATCGACGATGTTTACTCAAATGACACCAAGGTAAAAGAAGAAAAAATAATTGTATGCTAAACCAGTGCACTTTTAGGACCACGACATACGTGGATTATAATTGGTATTTCTAACATACATACAACATAGGATATCTTTTTATAAGCATCATCATTTACTTCGACACTAATAAGCACAAAGTAAACATTATATGATCTCTCAATTTTTTTCTGCTTTTTGTCCTGCACCATACCCCTTTAAAGATTAAAATACTAATTAATAGTTAGGTGAAATAGTATTTTTTAATGTTAAAAATATTAACACAAAAATATGATTGCTTTAAGAACTGTTCAAAACAACGTCATTTTATTAAGCAAGATGCTTTCGTTTATCACATGGGTGGAATATGTCAATAGCATACTCTCATACCTTGCTATATTTCCTTTCCTGACTGCTGTTCTGCAGGGTTCCTACAAACTTGAAAAACCTGGAATTTGATAGACCTGAAAAATGACTTGGTGAAGTGATTTATTTTGTAGAAGTCAAGGAAATTCAACACAAATTGTATATATATATTTGTTCTCACATAGCCAGTTACCAGTTTTCACCAAAGACAATCACTATATCTATGCAAATGGGAATTCCCCTTTTAACTCATTTTACTAAATCATCTTCAATAAATCGACACGTTTTTCACATGTTTTTAACGAAAAAACTATGGTAATATTCGCTAACCTCTTAAATTAATAATTTATTTTACTTAGTAGTGATTTTTAATTCGGATATAACAAGGGGGGCCCTTACACGAGTAAATGCGGTAGTAGTTTATGTGATGCCAATATCATGAGATATAAAGTCAAATTTTATAACATGATCTTCAAAATGACTTCTTGGTGCAACATGACAAGGCATAAGCATAATATTGTCATATTATTTTCAATTTCCAATCGTCAGGCTGGTTTAGAAAAATTTAAAAAAAATGGAAAAACCAGGGAATTCCTGATGCAGGAATCATTTCCAACATTACAGCAACTTGTCTAGGACGAATATCGAGGTATGAGTGTACTAAGAATAGCTATATCAAAAATAGAAAGTACCGTACGCTCTAAAATGACGTTGCTGTTTGTCAGAATGATTGAACAGCTTTTACCTGTAAAAAAAGCATGCTAACAAAATTATAACCACGGAATTGCATTGCTAATTGCATCTAGGATACGGACCCTCTCTCCTCCCTGAGCATGATGGCAGCATCGGCCGGTCGCAGCGGCATAACCGATTCGTATCGAGTGTCTAATCCTGACGTTAGCAAATCTTTATCATTTTCATAATCACTCGCTATAAAAGTAGATGCATGTCTAGGGGAAATGAGCATTTTTATTCAAATCTATTTTTCATTTTCGTTTCACTCTAGTATTATCGCTTGATCACCACCGTGGCATACCCGGTGTTCGACCGCTGCAACTGTTCGGTAAGTACGACTTAATGTGACCAGGGTCAAGTTTTAGTTTGTGACCTATTATATACCACAAGAGCCTAGTCATTTTTGTCAGGGCCGTTTTGTATCTTCACTAACCGCGCAAATAAACCTATTTGACCTCATGGCGATTTAGAATGAAACGTTCGGTGGTTTCCAGTACAGAAGTCCCCCGAGATTTCCAAAAAGAGATCCATTGGCTCCACCCTCTAAGGTATCAACGTTGGCTTGACCAACACACCCCATTCCCCAAAAACAAGAGTCACTGCCATACCAGTTATTCAATAGAAACTATGGCTGTAGCTGCAGTTTAATGCATAGGATAGGTTTAATTTTTAACCAACCAACCTCATTCCTGACAGAATTTAGAATGGTAGAGTTTCAACGTGATGTATTTTACTGCTATAGGTTATTATTTCAGTGTACCGAATCATCTTTTTATTACCTAGTTATATGTAGAACTAAGTTTTTTTTTGGATTTTTATAGCGCTAGATATTGATCATGATTGTTTATATGTTCTTCATTTTTTGGGATGTCTATCCCTTTATTTCACCTTAACAATGTGGTTGAAGTGATTTGTTTTTGTGTTTTTAGAAAGGTAAAGTTGCTCACCTGTTGGGTGTTGCAGGCACTGATGTTCCTATCGATGAGATCACTAAACTGGCACCACCTTATAAGGTCTTAATTATTTAATATTGTAGTTTAACTTTTTTTTAAACCAGTCACAAAACCTTCAAAATTTTGTTGGTTTCAGAGGTTCATGTACATGTATCTGAAACTATAGCATGTCTTACCTACATGTATATTCCCAAAAATCTAAAATCAGGACCACACGTTTTCGAAATGTAATTAAATCTGTATAAAAAAATAAGCAATGTTGTGAAGTGGTGAGCCATCACAAAATCCTCTGTGGGCCAAACTGGCCCACTGGCCATGAGTTGAAAACTAACTGCTATAAGCAAAAATCAGGCTGATTACCTATTCCAAATTTAACACCAAGATTTTGTAATGAGTGTTGTGTGTGTAAATTAAATTAAAAATATGTATGAATTATTATTTGGATTCAAAAATCAGCTCAGGAAAAATGTTGAAATTTGTATTTTTATAAAATGTTACAGCTGGGAGTGAACGGATACTCTTTTGGCATCACTAACAATGGCTACATACTATTTCACCCAGATTTGAGACACGTGGTAAGATAATTAACATATGTAAAGTTATGTTCTTATATGTCAAAATACATGGATGTCCAATTTATTGTGTGACCATATGGGGCACGTTTACACATGGGAATTGCACTTATTTTGGCCAGAATCACACTAGATTGAATTTATCACCTGGCTGTTTAGTCACTATCAGCAAGTACATTAATTACTTGTAATAAAAAATCATTTTAGTATCTTGGCCGCGATCAAGCAGGAGCTCCTCGAGAACCACCCATTCTGAAACCAGACTACAATAGTGTAGACTTGGCAGAAGCGGAATTGAGGGATAACGACTTGCCACCAAGGGTGAGAATAAAACAATATACTAGTATATTGATGAGTTGTATACCATATTTACTCATGTAATGACCCCAGCAGACTTTCCGGACTCTTGTATGGGAGGGGGGAGTTATTTATTAATTTAACTCAATCATATGTGTTTAATAATTGTGCTCCAACCTACATGTACATATATATGTATGATGGATTGATCAATCTTGCATGCTATTGCGAGGTATGAGCACAATGCAAAAAATACATTCTATAGTTATAGTAATAACAATATTTCAATGTACATGTACATGTATAGTATATTAGTGTGACACGACTCACTGGATATACAGTAATTATGTCAGATAATACAGAAGTATTTATTTATACATGTATAAAGTGTCCTTGTACCAAATATTAAAGTGGAAATTTTTGTGCAGTGCTAATATGATGTTTCGTGCAATAGTCCCACCCATTCATACATGGTTAACAATTTGTAAAAAATAGGGCCCTTACGCGAGTAAATACGGAATATCCTAAGCAAAAAACGGCATCTTAAGCCACAAAATACCTCTTGAAGGTTAGAATTTCGAATCAGATATGCAAATCAGAATTTGCATTACCTGATGCAATTTTCAAAAGAATTTATAACTTTTTGAATGGTGACCATATGATTGATAAACTTTTGCTTTTTTTATAGGGTGATGATGCTTTGCTGCTTATGGTAAGCAAACCAATCCATTTCCTTAAGAATCAAATAATTAAAAGGGATTTCCAATAAGGAATTGCTTTTCAGTGTCAATTAGATGACGCTGTTCATATTAAACGTACTTATTTTAAACATTTTTGAATTGGATTTAATTCGTTTCAACGTACTATGTAATCGTTATTCTACACTGGAAATGCATTAAGCCATCTACTAGTTTATGATTTTCAGAAAAAAAAATAGTTTCCCAAGTTTTAGGATTTCTTTTTTATGTTAATTTTGTTTGATTTTTTTATATATTTTATCTGTGGAAAAACAAATTTCAGACTGAAAGACCCGAAATGGAGGTACTTGAATTCTAGTTTAAATCCCTCTGTCCCATATCGATCGGTGCCATAATTTTAACAGGCATGTACGTGCGACATAACATTTTTGTTTTTGGCACAAATGCTATCCTTTTGAACACGGTTTGAACATCTAACCATGCATCCATCTTAGATTTGAATGATAGCGTAGTTGTGTTGTGTGCAAATTTCATTAGCACTAACTGATAGATAATCATTAGTGTTATTTCCAAATATTTAATATTAGTTGCACGTCCCTTTATTTTTACAATTGATAGTTATAATTAAGGCTCATTACTCTCTGGAGCAAGTCCTATATTTGCATTGTTAGATTTCAACAACCATTTTCTCTGTAACTTATAAAGATAAATTAATGAAGAAAATTACTCAATATTCATTACGTTTTGGTGCATGAATTTTGAGCAATTTTTCCCATTAATTTATTTTTATAAGTTATGGAGAAAATGGCCTTCGAAAATGTAACATTACAGGTATAGGATTTGCTCCAGAGGGTAATGAGCCTTAAAAGGAAAGTTACCTCAGATTGGTATTAGTTTAGGCGAGCTGTAATTGAGTTCAATTTATCATAAGCTTATATCGATCTGCAATACTAATAATGATACTTATTCTTTTGTTTTGCTACAAATAAAGCTGCGCAAAAAGATGATTGACAGAGAAATTAATCGTACAAAGATGAGCGTCAAGATCCATCAAGATGGAATGGTAGGAAATTCATTTTGTTTTATCTCAATATCACCAATTTCTTTTTACGACTTATTTTGAACTAATTAAATTTCGAGAGATCATCATTGAGATGTTTAGATTTGTAGTTCTCACTAGAACCATATTTAATTTCGTTGTTTGTAATTACCTGTGCATGAAATAGCGACGTGTAGTGACTCGGATACAGGAATACTTCTACTCACCGCTTAAGGAAACACCGTTTAGGTAATTGTTATAAATTTTGAGGGGAACCATTTTATTAGTCCATGAATTGATATTAATAATGTGCGCTTGTATTTCAAAGTTTTGGAATTGCAATGCCGGAAGATTATGGCATGCACGAAATTGTCGGTATGATCGAACTGAAGGATTCAAAGCTAAATTGTAAGTACAAGTTCTCGATGGGACGTTTTTTCTTAATGGGGAGGAAGATGTAGGGGAGGGAGTAGAAACAAATCATTATGGACACTCGTAATAACTTTAGAGTAATCAAAGTCGAGTGAGCTGATGTTTACCTGTTTGAGCGAAATTTCATTTTTTACAAAAAACTAAATACATAAGAAACTGCCATTTTATTTGTTTATTGAAAATAGCAAATCTGGAATACGACCGCAAAGGTACGTTTCTAATGTGGATCATGTCAAATTCAAAACATAATATCACTTCAAATTTCCTTTACGACAGTTGGTAAAACAAGCATCATGACTGCAATATATCTGCATAATGCAAAAGATTTCTTTATATTCTTGAGTTTGAAAAAGCTATTTGGCTTATATTCACACACTGATATACAGGGTGGATCAAAAGTCATTGCCACACCACTTTTTTTTTAAAATTAATAATTATGTGGTTAAACAGGAAATGTTTGCTCTATTCACTGATGTTATTCGATATTATCTACGGTCATTTTTTGACTGAAATCCAAATTATAACTTTTTAGCCATAACACTTAGGACAAAATGTCAAATTTGGAAAAGGATGAGCATGGTCTGTTTGTATGAATTCAACTATTTAGGTGCTCACTGACAATTATTTAAAGTTGTTACAATTTTTTTTAAGAACAGAGGGAAATGTTAAATGATAGATACGCTGCAGCACAGTGGTGCAATACCTACCATTTGGCGTTTCCCTCTGTTCTTAAAAAAATATTGTAACAACTTTAAATAATTGTCAGTGAGTACCTAAATAGTTGAATTCATACAAACAGACCACTCTCTTCCTTTTCTTGATTTGGAATTTTATCCTAAGTGTTACTGCTAAAGTTATAATTTGGGTTTCCGTAAAAAAACGGTCGTAGGAAAATCTAAAAACATTAGTGGATAGAGCACACATGATTTTATATTTAATCGCATTAACAGAATTTTCATAACTATATGATAATTAAGAAAAAATTGGGGTGGGACTGACTTGGTCCATCATGTACATGTATATTATATTCACAGACCTGAAAATAGTACCAAATGGATAGTGTCAAGATGATTGTTTTACATAGCTGCCAATTATGTTTGCAACTCCAAACAAAACCCAACGACATTTTATAAAAACTTCAAATATTATCGTCCAGGAAAATAATTCAAATTTTGTTTTTTTACCAATTTTAAAATACAGTATCTCTATGATCATTGTTGTTCGTTTTAAAAATAAATTATTGATTTATAGTACAGGTTTGTCGTATGTATATTATTTTAAAGATTTTTGAGATATCAGTTTTTAAATTTTTTGAACTACCCATAGACTCCAAATTGGCTTATTAGCGGTTTTCATATTACCTCAAAAATTGCACAGTATTTACTGTGAAGGAGAAATTAACCACCTAGTTTATTCTTTGTGAACCAAAAAAACATTGTTGTTGGGCTTTTGTTGTCCTGCAACTGTAGTAAAAGAAAACTTAATTTTTCAAAGTAGTCTTGCCTATAGTCGTGAAACAGTGGAGGCTTTTCTTTTAAATATATCTTATTGTGATAGTATTTTAGAAGTGTGTTTTTTCCGGATGGTAGTAATTGAATCGCAGCATTATTGAATTATAATCTTACTTATGATTTGTTTATACATTTAGTTACCTCTTTGTTCGAAGACGGCGGTAACTGGACCATCCATCCCGATTGGTAAGCCACTTGCATTTTACCAGAATTAAAAAAAAATTAACGTTTTGATGACCACCTTGTTTTTGTAAACTCCTATGACCACCAGAAATGGCATTTCTTGTTTTAGGGTCTATTGTCGATACTTGTACAGCAACCCAGATCGAGTAAAGCAAAGCAGAGAAGAAGCATTTCTGCACTTTTTGAAGAGCATCCATAATCGAACTGTAAATCTGGAGAATCAGCATCGTGTTAAACCTTTGCCGGATTTAAAGGACTATTGTGAGTTGGGCTTGACAAATGCTGGAATTTAAGTTTGGAATAACTTACTCATGAGGATTTATTTATTTGCAATGGATGACATCGTGCAGCATATTCTAAAGCAAAGAAAATTAACAAAAATGAATTCTATTGTAAGTATAATGTCACGTTATTTAATTTAGTTTGATTTAAGGGTGTCTGGTTAGTTGTAAAATTCAGTTAATTCGATAAATTCACAAACGTTTTTTATAAAATGTTGTTTTATACGATTAAACCCTAAACTTCATTTCATTTCTTTATTTTCTGATACAATTTTCTGACGAGTTATAATATGTGAATTTCAGGCGATAAAGAATTGGTGCAAAGTGTTGTGTTTGATGCTGATGCATTAAAGGTTGTGGCACGACGTGGAAGAAACAACAAAACAAGGTAAAACAGATCATAATTTCTCTGATATGGGCATCTTCTATATACATAATAATAACAGAATTATTTCAAATAAAATGTGCATGACAGTAACCATCACTGTAAAGTTTTCTTCAACATCATACATAATCTTGAAATAGTCCCTCAAACAAATTTTAAATCCTTAGTTTTAGCATTTTTATTGCTTTTAATCTCTAAATATTTCCCTATTTTATAAATCTAAAATCTTAACATATTTTATTCTTCCCAACCTATTTATCAGTTTACCAACGTTCCTGTCTGTTATGAAACTTTGTAATTCCCCAAGCAAATATTCAGTCAAATATATAAGTCAGAAAATATTTGTCAGCTAGATTGCTGGAATGTCGTCTTCATGTCATGTATTTTTTTAGCAAAGCCGGAGATTCCACTTCTTTCTAAATCGTTTTGAAATTAACTTTCTAATTAGTTAATGTATAGTTTTTTAATCCCAATTCAAAAAGCCCGCTCTGGCTCCTCATGGGTTGGACAGACAGGTAAAATAAAAAAAAACGAACAGATTAAATAGTGTCTTTATGGTTGATTTCCATGCCAACATGATGAAGGTTAATGGTATTTTATTTCCTTAAAAACAAAAAAATTGTGTACGTGTTTTGCTAGGCAAAAATTTAAGAAATTATTCTGAATATAGAACTTTTCTTGGATTTTTGTCACAACATGCTTTTTGTGTTTGTAGTTTAATCCCTACAGTAAAAAATCTCATCGCATGAGATCAATTGGTAATGAGATTATGGAACATCCTAATTAATAAGTGTAAGTATTGTTGAGTATGTTCTTATTACAATTGGATCTCATAAATCCTATAGCAATTATAGGACTCATGCCATAAAGTTCTCATTGATAGTAGAATCTTATTTTGGCCATAATGCTTGTCTCACACGTTTAATGAGCAAGTTCCATAATCTCATGATTCTGTGTTTTTCTCTATGATACCGTTTAAGATTTTTTACTTGGGATATGAGATGAGATCAGTTAATTTAAATAGAAAAACGGTTGACAATGATTATGTAATTTAGTAATGCATTTGAATATTAAGGTTCATGATACCTCCGGAGCAAACCCTATTCCTGCAATTTTAAATTTCAAAAGCATATTTCTCCATTACTTATAAAAATAAATTTACGAAACAAAAATTTGCTCAATATTCATGGCGTTTTTGGGCATCCAACTGGCTATTTCATTTCGACAAATTCAACAGGATAAACTTATAATTGTATATATTTGAGATAGGAGTGTTTTTATATAGGGGTGTGAAATAGAGGGACATTAGCTGCTTCCCCACCCCCACCCCACAGCGCGATGCACATTAATTGACCAATTTTGTTTCATTAATCGATTTTGATAAATTATGGAGAAAATGGCTTTTGAAAAATTAACACAGGTATTGGGCTTTCTCTAGAGGGTAATATGATCCATAAAGTTATTAAGGTGAATCCAGTAGTCATCAGAAATATATCAGACTGTATATTTTCAAGTCTCTTTGACACATTCCCTTGATTAGTTATTATAATTTCAACATGATCATGGTCTAAAATTCCATAAGGAACAGTAGAGTAATTATATTGGTCTTGTTGGTTTCTATCACTCATTGACTTTTTATTCTATTATATTGATTGGATCATAGAATGTATTGGCTGGATGAAATACATTAAAACAGTTCTGACAAATAGAAAACAATAGGATTTTTCTATGATCGTATTGCCAACAATAAATTGTAGAAACCAATGGGCCAAATAACAACAAAAAAAAACAGAATTTATTTATTGGCTTTTTGATCCGGGGAATCGTGTTAATCAGATTTATTCACGAGCATCTATTTCATATCCAGTCATATCTACGGTGATCACTGGTTTTGCTTTGTGACGCCCATCCACACAGTTCAATTGCACAAACTGCACTTGCACAAGGACACACTGCACAACCTGCATGTTTTTTATACAGTTTAATTGTACAAACTGCCAATGCACAATCTTAGACATACTTTCATGATACCTAACATCCTTATGTATAAAAATATCTTTTTACTCAACTTCCATACAAATTTTGCACATGTTTAAATTACATGTACCGATTCTAAATGAGCACAGGTGAAAACTCACGTCTAAAAATTATGCCTTTTGATTTGCTGGACATACTACAAGGGGAATGCAGAAGTGTTCAATAATATTAATTAAAAAGCCTGTTGTGCAACGTTCGGTTTGTGCAATGTGCTTGACTGTGGATGGAAATTCAATATATAGCATTGAATGATAGTAGACTTCAATATCCTTCCTGATAGTTTTATGGACATGTTATCATACTAATTTCATCATTCTTCTCATTCCCTGGCAAACAGAGATTTACTAACATACTTTCATTCGTTTCTGCAACCTGGATTTTTTTTTGCTTACCAAGGATCTTCACTAACGAAATAAATTTTGCACATTTAGGGAAGATTCTGGATAGTGTCTGCAGGCATTGCCATCGCCTCTGGAAATTCTTTAACACCCAACTTTTTGATTTTTAGCGCAAACCGGGATTAACATTTGAAACATTTCTGTGACAAATTTAACAATTGTGAAATGAATTTGCTCCTTAAGGTTAAAAACATGCTGAAGCATGGATAAGAGGATGGGGAATAGCAAGGAAACATACCTGTGATTAGTTAATGCACCAGCACATAGTGCATAGAGTAATCACAGGTATGCTTCTATACTATTCTCCATCCTCTTATTCATGATATTATCCATGCTTAATGTTTTTAACCTAAAAGCTGTTACTAAAATCTTATTGATATGAAACCGGATTTTTATGGGCAAAGCAAACTCAACCACAGCTGTGGCTTTTTACGATGGATAATTTTCTAAAAGATTGTTTTTTTTTAAATTCTATTTTTCATTGGTGAACAAACAGGAGAACGACTGCTCATAAAAAAAATATAACAGTGATGTTTGTCGCCACCAGAAGCGGATTAACCCGTTGGGAATACTTCGAGGAGGCTGGAAGGTCAGTACTTCTGTTTCGATGAAGATTTCAAAGAAACTTTGTTCGAATATTTAAATTTTTTCTAGCCCTAGATGCATTTTGGCCCTTAAACCTTACCCAACGTCTGTATTCTGACAAATTACTTGTTACGGAAACGCAGAGCAGACAGATTCTAGTTTGGCCAGTTGTAAAACAGCATTTCATGTTACATCCTGCGGACGACAAAGAGGACATGCTTGTCTTTTGGCCAAACAAGAATCTGTCCGTATCCAGGAATTTATCCTGATGCAGACAAGATAAGATTCGTGAAGTGTCCTTATTGTTTCTGTTGTTCTTCATGAAATTGTTCCTCACAACAACAAAAATTCCAATCATTTCAGAAGTTTTATTTTGAAAAATAATCGAGCCATCGATGAGTTATGGTATCGCAGGGCGGTTGATTACCATGACATCGACACTAAATCTTTCGTCTATTCCGTGCCATTTGATGCTGGAGCTAGCAATAGCTCCCACACGCACGTGACAGCAAGTTATGCTATTTTCCTAAATAACGGAAGTCATTTCAAAGCTCCAGCAGCAGTTGTAGGAATGCAGATGAAGCTCAATCATTTTGTGGATCTGTTCAAAGGAATTACAGGAAAGGTGAAAGGAAAAAGAATCTGCTCCTATATAGTGATGGTTTTGAGAAATGTTTTGTGTGGATCCTGTATGAAACGCACTTCCTGTTCTTTCCAGTGTCCTGGTGCACAAAAATGCCCAGCGGTCTGCGACAGTGATGTGCTGAACTGCTATCTACTGGATAACAACGGCTTCGTGATTTACTCCAAATTCCATGGCCAAACCGGAAAATTTTACGGAGAAATCGATAGAAATATCATGAATGCATTGGTTCAGGATAACATATATCGAAGGTATGTAAACCTCTAGACCCGATGCTGCATGATCGTACAAGTACAGTCTTACAAATATGCACTACTAGCATTGAAGCAGTTGTCACAACAAGCCCATGGTCATTCTTGGAATTTTCATGATTGCTTATACATGGCAGCAAAGCTTGCAGTGGAAGCATCCTGGTGCTCTGCTCTTAAATAACCTGGAATTTATTTAAAAGTAAGGGTCGTTGACCCGGGATTTAAACGAGACCAGGGTTCATTTTGTTATTCCCTCAAACTTACGGTGTTTATAAGTTAAAACTGATAAAAACTTACCAGAAACATTCATCTACAGTGACGGTATTATGCACATAGCTATCAGAAAATGCGCGCACAAGGGGAATTCCCTTAACACCCGGAGCTCATTAACAATTTCACTCTTAACGACCCAGGGGATTACTAGAGATCGGGGATTAATTATACGAGATGAGGGTCTTTTCGAGCGGTATCTGCACTATATTCTAACGCAGTAATAAATCTTCTACAGTAATGGAATTACCATGTCTAAATGCTGTTGGTGGCTTTTTATGACAAAAAAGTAACTTTCCAGAGGAGCAACCTGTGCTAACATTTTAAAATCTTTCATCCTGATTGTTTTTTTTTACAGGATTCGCATGGTTGATTATCAAGCTGTTTGCTTAGACCCAGTGTTACCCTCGGATTCTGCACATTTTCTCTTAACTGTAATTACCACACTGATAAAATGAGCTTGCTATTGCCCCAGTATTCATCTATAAAATTGTGTAATTTGTCCTTCTGTCTCAATAGCCTTTGCACCACCTTCGAAGTCTCTTGGCATGGACATGGGGCAAACTTCTCTTGTAAGCATCATCGAATTAATGGATTGATGAGCGATCTATATAACCATAATATTTATCTGATTTGCTCGTCTTTCTAGCTTTTATTTCAATTTCGGTTTTATGAACTTTGGAAAGAATTTCAATACCAGTAAGTAAACGCTTTTGCTATTGACGTTAATTTTATAACGAAAGAAAGGACTGTTGCCAAAATGTCTTATGCTGATATTAAGTTGATTATCATTTCTGTCTTGTCTTAGAGCTATTTATAAAAAGCACATAAATTATTTTAACATTCTTGGAACAGTAATTTTATTGATTGATAAGCATGGTCCTTTTTTTAATTTCATTTGTATTTCATTTGTATTTTACCACAACATTTCAAAGTTTCTCATTCGTTTTTTTCGTATTATAATAGTTTTCCAAAAAATATCAATTTATATGTAAATTTCAATTGAAAATAAATGTGTTGAGTAAGGCGATCGGTAACATCACCCCTTTCCTTTTGGAAAAAGTTTTCTATTAGATCTGCTTCTGTTAAAACGCAAATTTTATAAGAAATTAAATTTAAAAAAAAATTCTTTAACTATTTATCTAGGGAACAGTCAGTCTATTTTTTATGAAAATGTTCAGATATTTTTTAAATGAATAACTAAAAATTATTTTATGTTCAGGACGTTTTTCAGGAAATTTTTCATTCAGGACGAAGTTTTTCCTGCAATACACCCGCAAAATATTTAAACAATTTCATAAAAAATATAGACTTTTCTCTAAATAAATAAAGATTTTTTAATTTCACTTGTATAGTGCAGGACGAAGTTTTTCCTGCAATACACCTGCGAAATATCTCAACATTTTCATGAAAAAATAATTGACAGTTAGTTTGTTCCCTTTATAAATAACTAGAGATTTTTTTCAAATTCATCTTTACCATAGGAAAGGGTGATGTTGTATAGATCACCTTTTAAAATTAAAGTAACATGATAATTCATAAAAATAAAGTAACTAATTGCTGTTTCCATTTTCACCTAGTGGCTGATTCCAGTTCAGCCGAAAGCACTCCTCATCTCCAAATCAACAATAAAACAAGACCCAAGCCTTGCGACAAGGAATACTACTTGTTCCAGTTGAAACCCAAACGATTCGACGAACACGGCCTAGGAAATTCCACTCCCAGAAAAGGGAAACTGTACGGCTGTACATCGGACTCGAGCACCTCCACCGCCACCTCAACCAGTTGCAATAAGTATTATTGACGTTCTTTATACCGTTCTTCCTGCTTGTTTTTGGTATCAGTCGTTTATCTCCACAGCGCTACTTGGCTGTAACCAACGCTGTTAATTTTTGTTCTCCCGTGGTAGGTCGTTCGTTGTGCATCTGGTGCCCTTTACCAACCTCATCATGTTGGCCGTTGAGGCCACTTGTTCCTGCGAAACCAGCAGCTTCACTTTGGACCACACTGAGATCAAATATAATGAGACGCAAATGTGCAAGTGGCTGAGTTCCAACATTTATAGGAGACGTCCTGATCAGTGTGTCAGCTTCCACGAACAGGTAAATTTTGTTGAAGTGTGGATGGGGTGATTTTACATCAAATATGAATTTGTTCAACATTTTATTTTCTGATGTGACCATTTTTTTCCCCAGGAATTGGAAATTAAAGGCCACTGTGGTCGTGGGGTGCTGGTCGTGCCTTCGATGCCCATTGTGGTTTTTGTTGCGGCACTCGCCAGGTGGCTGCAGCGTTGCTTCCTTTCCAGTTGAGACCTTGCACAAGATTGTGTTAAAGTTGACTGATACTCGGTTACGTGAGTTAGTTGCACGCTGATAAAATTTCGATCATTTGCTAATTAACCCATCTTGGCCCGAACCGCATTCAGAAAAATAGACCACGGTCGCACTTTCGATTTTTACCGGGTTTTGGTCATTCTGCTAAAATTGCATATCGTAAAGGCCAACTGCCAAACTTGGGACCCACACACTAGGATGTCTACAAGTTGGAGAAAAAAATGTTCTTAAATTTGCCATACATCTGTGCTTAAAGTTCTAATGGTTTTATTTAATAGCTGCCTGTACAATTCATTGTACTTTTAGAAAAAAGTATGGATATTTTAGCCTTGTGTTTTGCTCCAGACCTGGACAAATTATTTAATGCCAATTAATAGAAAAACCTAGTTGTAATTTGGTAGAAATTGCGAAACTACAACTGGGCAGTTGTTATTGTAACGTAATTCCATGCATTGAAGTAATTTGCCCAAATCTGCATGCTTAAAAATTCCCATGCTTTTTTTTAAACAGCCTATAGTTGTTTTTTTCTTAGTTTTTTTTTGTTGTAAAAATGCTAAATTCTTAGATACGTGTTAGTGACCTTTAGTGCTTCTGAAGGGAAGCTCAAATGGTTGCTTGCTATTAAGGAACCAAGCTAAGTTAAGAGGTATTGCCTGTAGCAGAGTAGGGTCAGTACAGAATAGCGTAATGTGAAGATGAGCCACTTTCTGTAGGAAAGCTAATTTTATTCCACAAGTAGTGACTTTTTTTAGAGAGGCCTTTCAAGCACATTTAAAATTGTGCTTGAACATTGGAAGAAATTTGAAACTATAGGTGACAAATTCAATACGAGTATCGATGTAGGAATTATTTCTAACAAAATTCGATTATGTGATAATTTCGGGTGTTTTATTGTTGAGCATTCTCTAAAAATGTGTGAATTTTGAATACATTCCATAAAGATTTTAATATAATGTTTGTTGGCCAAATCTGCTTAACGTCACTACTTGGAGTGATAGCATATTTTTTTGGATAGTTTTGAAAACATAAAGTCAATACCTGTAATTATAAGAATTCATCACTTAGGAAGTGATTTAAAAATAGTTTTCCCCACGTGACAAGATTCGGCAGACTGACATTTTGTAATTTTATTTGATTGTTAATTACCCGTTTATTTTTAAAAGTGGTCGAGCATTCGAAGTCAATGGAGGACTTTCTATAACAATACTGCGCATGCGCATGAACATAGCGCCACTGGTGGCGAAATTTTTAACCCCTAATACTAGATGGCGTAGATGGCGCCAATGCTTATGGAAAGTCCTCCATTAAATTAAATTTATTACCCTATAGACATCATAGGCCCTAAAATATGCCATGTGACAGGGGGCAAGGTGCAAGATATTGTTTTTAATAATTTTGAAGAGGAATGAGTATAAGCCCTAGGCCATACTAGACTGGAAACGCGCGTTATGCTAGCCTCAAACAGGGCATCGAATTTAATTTAAATTCTAGAATTATAAAATTTGCGCATTAATATCTAAATGCCTTGTTTGAGGCTAGCCAAACGCGCGTTTCCAGCTTAGTGTGGCCTGGGGCTAAGAGCGTGGCTGCTTTTTTTGGTGGAACTATTTATCCAGGCATACGCCTCTAATGGGCATATGGACAATTGAGGGAGGTTGTGACATGATAGCTGATCCGGGTTCGAACCCGCGGTCTCCCGATCGGTTTAAGGAGCTAAGCATAACCACTAAGCTAATTAACCTAAGTCATGTTTTGTTTATGTCATAAGTAATTGTTGATAATGTTGCACACTTCCACTGGGAATTAGGTTTGGCATAGGAAAATGTTTGGTACTAACAGCTATTGTATTGTCTCGTATTGTATAATGGAGGACTTTCCATAAGAATACTGCGCATGTGCAAGAACATAGCGCCACTGGTGGCGAAAAAAATTCCGTAGATGGCGCCATCGCTTATGGAAAGTTCTCCATTGACCAGCAGGCCATCTGCCTGCTGCACACGAGTGGTGCAAATGTGGAACGGTTGCGACTTGCGATTCGGCAAAATGCTATTTCGAATGGGGGACTGCACATGCGTGCGCATTACCGATGTGGTAACACGTTGGCGCGCGTGCTTTTCAAATATTAGATTCTGCAAAATCGAACGATGACATCGCACGCGATCCGCACCGTCGTGTGCAGCGGGCCTTAAGGCCCATTAACAATTCCCAACTAGCGCGGCGCGGCGCCGGATGGCGTGATGGCGGCTGACGTCACAGCCTATCGGCAACATGGCGCTGCAGTT
>JAQGCC010002015.1:0-20307 GCA_034698905.1 Xestoiulus laeticollis | reverse complement strand
CGAAAAAACATGTGACACTACCTAACATTGTAAACTACTTTGTATAAAAGTTTCGGTTTATTTGGAGCTACACAGACCACGTGAATGTCTACGTAAGAATTCTCCATTGGAAAGGGTATGGTTGAAAGCCCCCTTAATAAAGGCCTAAAGACCCGTTCAGTGGGTGGATATGACATATTACTTCAAAACCATTTTCCCAGGTTTTACTGTATATTTTTCGTGTTAGTATTCTGCAGCTTGCGCATGTGCATAGTCACTTCCGCCTAAAACAGCGTTTCCGGCTAAAGCTGCCAAAGTTTCACGTGAAGAAGCCTATCAAATGTAGTTTATAGTTTCCTATATTTTTGATGATGATGATTTGAAACTGCTTCTTCTTTCATACTTTGAAATATAAAGGGATTTAAGAAATGCCGCAATAACCAATATCATTAACACTTTACGATACAGAGTATTATTAACTTACTTTAGAAGTCGAGTAGAAAACTCATTTTGATTCAATGGCCATCGATTTGAAGAAAAGTTCAGAATATAGACTGCTAATATTTAACATATTGGTGCTGAAAATGCTTCCTGAAGCAAACCTGTTTTTTTGTGAATGTGGAGGGTCCACATAAAATATTGCCGGATTATGTGATATATCTGGATTATCGAG
Source organism: Xestoiulus laeticollis (assembly GCA_034698905.1). Classification (NCBI taxonomy): domain Eukaryota; kingdom Metazoa; phylum Arthropoda; class Diplopoda; order Julida; family Julidae; genus Xestoiulus; species Xestoiulus laeticollis. The sequence goes on along the minus strand of JAQGCC010002015.1, from coordinate 19,655 downwards.
GCCCTAATGTATTGATGTATGCGGTTTCCACTACTGGTGCTTTCCAACAGACAAGAGTTTTTATGTATATTTGATATTGATTTTTTTACCTCCTTCTTAATCCTGTCCTCTAATTCCCAAAAAAAAAAGTCAGCCTTGAATGCAACAGCTGTGTGTCACAGCAGCTATTTATCGATTAGTTTTAGATTTCAGCCAATGAGCCGAATCAAGTTGACTTTGGGCTTCAGGCACACGTGTTAATCGCGAGTACGTAAGACCATAAAAAAAGCCTTAAGACTCTGCCTTAAGTGCCAACGTGAAAGTGCGAGAATGAGCGAGAACGCAGTCAAGTGCATGCCAACTGGAATAATGGGCTGAATAACGAGAAAATATTCTCAGGCTTTCCATAATCGACCATGAGGGAAATATTAAATGTATTACACTTGCCAGGATTTAAATTGACATAATTGAGGTCGGTATTGCCTCGGGACAAAAAGAGGCTAATTTTCAGAATAAATTTGCTTAAATAATTAGAAAACATCTTTTGCCACCAACTCTTGGAACAAAAGGTTTTCGCGAGACCTGTTAGGTTCAACTAAATCTTTAATGATAGCCCCTCACTGGATATTACGAGAACACTGGAATGTTGCATTGTGCATGGATCTTGCATGCATATATTTTACAATAGTTTGTACAAATTAAGGATGTACAGAAACTTGGACAAACAAACAAAATTATAGAATGTTGTGTAATAGTTTGCACAAACCAAGAATATATGCATAATGTTGTCTAAATGGTCACTTATGGTCAATTATAAATGATTGTCAGAATGCTGTATAATAATTTGAAAACCATCAAGGATGTACATGTACATACATGAATAATGCTGTGCAATAGCATGAGCAAATGAAGAATATGTATTGGTAAAGAATGTTTGTACAAACCAAGTACATGCATATACTGAATGATGTACAATATATATTGTGAAAATTAAGGATGTACAGAACTCTTTGTGTGCTGGATATACATGTATAATGTAAATTATGGATGCACAGAACTAGTGGAATATCTTCAACAAACCAAGGATTTACAGAATGATGCTAAATAGTTTTTACAAAGAAATCAAGTAAAGAATTATGTGCAATAATTTGTACAAACTAAGTATGCATGTACATTCAAAACGATGCTCAATAGTTTTACACATTAATGATATGTGCTGTGCAATGGTTTAAACAAACCAAGGATGTACAGAATGATGTTGAATAGATTTTACAAATAAATGATAATCAGAATGTTGTGCATTAATTTGAAAACAATCAAGTATGTACAGTATGGACTCCAGTATTTACAATTGTACAAGCCAATGATGTACAGAATGCAGTGCAATAGGTTGTACAAGCCAAAGGTTGTATAAGCCAATGAATTAAATAATGCTGTGACATCTATAGTTTGTACCAGCCAAGAATGTACAGTGTAGATTATGTTGTGAAATTGAAGAACTACAATTTAAAGATGTACAATAGGCTTAACAGTGCTCACGTGAAGTATACTAATGTATTGTGCAATAGTTAGTAGAAGCTTAAGATGCACATTGTAGATTTTATTAATGCTATATCACATGTCGGTTTCATATGTAATGTATACATGTAATAGAACTTCACTGACTGACTTCAAATGTTGTTACTCCTGAAAAATTCTGTGTTTTCTAATAATGTTTTAACTATTGCATCTTTAATATTAGGATGAACATATTTCAGGCTATATATCAGATCTGCATTCAAGAACCCACTCATAGTCCTTTCAAACGCCTTCTGTAAACTTAATTAGTGTATATAGCATATAACCAAAAACAATGTAATGGTCAGCATGCTAATACTCCAAATTTGAAATTAAAGACAAAGTTGGGTATTACACCCCTCGTCGTCTCCCGAATTTCTTATTTGTCGGCAGGTCAATGGACTAGTAATCGGGAATTTCATTTGTAAATGTTTAAAAAATAACGCCCTTGAGGCTATAGGGCAAGAGTTGCGCATTGTGAGTTAATGAATTTTGAAAGCACATTTAACGTCTGAGACCAAACATAGCAGCCATAAAGGCTGCCTGCACGCGTAAAAACTCAACAACAGACAAGAATAGAAAAGAAAATTAATATTCAGTCGTTTCCAATAAAACAGGCCTTATTCTAGCGATGGGAATTTAAACTGCGCCATAATGAAAGTTATGCTGATATTGATTTAAGCGACGTTGCCCTATCTATTTCTACTCTCTAAACTGGCTACACCAGTGCATTGCTGCACTCTTGCGGGCTTAACTAGGTGCAATACGTGACACGTGCCAAGTTAAACCATGGTGGGGGGTCACGAATGAACCGTGTAATATCGAATTCCAATAATTGTGTCATCACGGGATGCGCTTATGAAACATAATTAGGATGCCAAAAGAAATTTTATTTTCCATATTGTGCATCTTCAGGATGATCTGGCTATAGGGGTTTCTACGCTTAAAGTACTCTGCAATTTAGTAGATTAGGACTATGATGTACTTGTGTGCGATATTTGGGGCTTGCATGATCTAGTACAGATAAATGTTATTGCTATTTTGTTTTAGACTTCACTAATCCTCACTTTATTACAATCATCGGGTTCATTCAGTTGTGATAACAGATTATTTGATAATATTGTTTTATGAAACAACTACATGTTCGAAACTAATTTTCTTTGTGATTGTCACGCATTTTTTTTTCCGCTTTTAATACAAGTATAGAAGTTGAATGAGTATGATTAAACAATTTCGTTAAAATTATGAATAAAATTTAAGATTACTTTGTCATGTTTATTTTTTATAAATTATGGATTTAAGCAAAGTAGGAATATAAGATTTTTAGAGCCTACTCAAGTATACATAAGTATTTGTTCAAACAACATAACTTAATTCAAGCATTTTCATAAATCAGGATTCCCTTAGAAATAAAATTTATCAAGAAATTTAATTGTACGTATCAAAGCTGTTTTAAATATATTGTATATATTTATTGCCTATAAAATAAGTTTTTTTTATTAGGAGTCAATTTAGGTTAATTTTTTTATTGTTAAAAGCATAGAAATACTTGAGTGTATGTCGATTTTCATTTACATAAAGTGAGTTAAAATGGGACTATCCCCATTGCAAGGGAACTCTAGACTTTTCGGGATTTAACAACTGACCATGTGAAAACAAATAAAATATTTGTTTTTAATTTCCCTAACATTCAAAATAAATCACTTTTCCTTAACTATTTTAAAGTCTAAACAATTAAGTTCCCTGACAATTTATGGTTTTCCAGGTTTGTGGGAACCTTTTGCATATTGAGATTACAGCCTCTTCGGTAAACGTAGGAAGATTGTGAAACTGTATGCATTTAATACGTTAAATACCAGCTTTGCAAAAAATATATAACTTGAGTAGACTATATTTCGTCATCATTCTATGAATAAAATATTCGTAATACATTACAAATTAAACGGTCATTAAGATGTGCAGCACATCATTTTGATTTCGTTGTATGCAAAACCAATCTATATTAAAACGAGTGCAAAACGACTCCATATATTTGTCATTCCTTTATAATCTCACCATCACTAATTGTTTGTTCATATACATACTTCCATTCTTGGATTACGTCAATTTGCATTCAAAACCAAATTCGCCTTAGAAAAAAAAATTACATAATTGTAAAAAATAGTTTCTTTGTGCGAGACATCTATTGTCTGACTTTATAGATGCAGTCAATCACGTGTTGATGATAAACTGGTAGCTTGGGTTAAAAAACTTCTATAATCATCTTCCTAATATCGAAAGTATAATGCGATGTATCTATGGAAACAAGTGCAAAACGGTTTGATAATATTCATAAGTGCTCTAAGATATTGCTATTAAATCCACACAGGTAGGAAGTAAAAAAGCGCTTAGTAAAGCCTTAATTCAACTTGGCAAACTCAAGCTGTTATGCTCCAAGAATTCGAAGGGGGAAAAAAGTGCAAATTGTCAAAAAATTGCCGGAAAAGTCGAAAGAGCAATCGATACAGACGTTGGAACCTATAGGTTTTTGGGAGGAATTTCACAGGCGATTGTTAAAAAGACAAACAGCCCCATTTACAAGCTTAACCCACCCACTTTTCCCTTCCAAATTAAGGTGCAATATCCACAGAGCAGAAACTGTGGCAAATTTCCGGAGTTGAGGCTATTTAGTTTCCCATTATTCCTTCTAGCAAGCATCCTTTGTGTTGGAAATTCGTTTTTAAAACTGAATAGAATATAGTCTTACATCGCAACCAGGGCATAAACCAAGCTAATGTCTAAGTAATAAACTCAAATTAAAGTAGATGGTGGCATTTAAATCTTTCTTATCTAAGTAATATTCCATGGATATTTGCTTGACATTAAAGCTCACAATGCACATGTTGGGGATTTTAAGTGCATTGGGTGTAGAAAAGATGGTGTGGAACTATGAGAAAGAAAACTAGAAGGGAATAGGATAGTTTTACTCAATAGTTAGTTGAAATATAGCCTGATACATTACATTCATGTGATAATATATAAGCCTTCAGTAATATATCGGTATATGCCTTTCTAGAAAACTTTGCATTATGAAAATTTGCTTTATAAAAGTACATATCATCTATCTATAAGAAATGAGATATGTTGGTTAGTAAAACCTAATAAAAAATAAAAGCTAAAAATAATTACATCTTACATGCATAAAGTAAATACTCAAATAAAATTAAGGAACATTTACCCGGTGTTTATTCGAGATGGGGGTTTATTATATTTATTCTTTAAAGTTGGTATCAATAAATTAAAAATAACAAAAACTTACCATAAACAAGCATATATGGTATTGGTATTTTATTTGCCTATTATATCAATAATAAGGAAATCCCCTTTGTACTAGTACTGCACGAAGCTATCAGAAAATGTAAGGTGCAAACACTTAAAGAATTTCCCTAACACCCGGGGTTTATTCGAGACCGCGGTTTAATCATGGTATTCCACAATGACATTGGATGAAATATATACAAAATATTGCTTTGTTTGCAACTTTGTCCACATATTTGTATAAGGACAAAAATCTATCCTTTTTTAAATAAAGTTCATCAATAAAATAAGAAACTACTATCAAAATAAGCCAAATATTTACTTATTGCATGGACAAGACCCATTTTGAAATTGTGTTATACATTTATATAGAATAACAATGGTTTTGTTTAAAAATATGGTTTAAATAAAGCTAAATGTTGAAGAAAGTTTACGACAATGTGCATGTATATACACTACATACAGAAATAACCATTCCTGCATGTGCATGTATGTTATCCAACCTCATTCATACAGAAAACTTGTCTTAGTGGTTAATGCAAAATGAATATTGCTTTGAATTTTAAGCTTAATCGTTTTAATATTTGCATGATTGTGATATAAGCATAAGCCAACACTAACTGTTAGACAGTTTCAGTATAGGATGTATGTCTATAGCATTTAAGATGTCATCTTCTCATCCAAACATATGGTCGTGTCATTGTTAGAAACACGTAACAGATACATTTTTAAAACAAATCCTCAAATTCATCAACTTATATAAATACATCGTGTTAATTAGACTGAATTACGACAAGCATAAAGTACGTGTCCAAACAAGTCGCTAAATGACCGATCATGTCACAAATGAGCTAGCATATGATAAATAGCACAACCGCAGAGCTAGGGATGATAAAAGTGACAACAAATTAATTCATAGTTCAGATGAAATTTCTGAAAGCTGAATTTTGCATCTTCCCAAGTGATCCAGGCTTGCACGTTGAGCGCCTAAAGCTCATTCTTGAACCATGTCACATCCTTTAATATGATTGATGAATGAACCCAACCGAACCTATGAAAATCGACATCAAAGTTGAGATGAATTGCATTAAGTGCTGTCTAAATTTGTCCGGAACCCTAATCCAATACGTTTTGAGTTGGTTATACAAATTGAGGTCCTACACTCATGCCAGATACGATGGACAAAATTGAAATTATAAGCATCAGGAGGTTCACGGGGGATTAATAAAATTAACTGAATGAATAACAGACAGGTCATCCGAAATAAAGCTATAGGAAAATTTGCATTTGCCAAAAGCCTATAATTTCGTTGCAAAACAGCACTTGACCACCTCATCTCAGGGGGTCAATTTAAATGTCCACCACGACACGCATGACAATTAATCGCATAATTTATTTACGTTCAGATAACTGTTGATGCATTCTGATTCAGCTCATTAATTGGGGTTTATTGTGCACTTGCATTCGGAATGTGATGTTTTTAGAAATTTAACATTTTTACAAATTTAATATTTTTACAATTTAACTAATTAAAATTTGACATACTTTACAAAACATGACTTTAAAATGACAGTTGTGGTTAAAAAAATGCCTGGATGACTGAAGGTGGGCAATCACTCATAACACCAACGTCAATTAACCGGAGCTGGAATTACATTGATTAACACAAATTTAAACAATTAGAAAACTTCTGTCGTAGCATTTACAACTTTAAACACGCTATAGCTTAGCATTACAATGCTTTTAAGATTATATGAACGAGCTGTGGTCCATATATTAATATCAAACACCCTGGATGGTGAAGGTTGACCATCACGCATAGCATTAACGTCGATTAACCGGACTCAGTTTACTGTGAATAGCTAACAGCGCTGTTTTATAGGCGCTTCGAGCCAAAGAATATTGAAGACAACTGTTTCGTGGAATACGCCATAGACAAACATGTAAATAGTAGAGCTCGAAGGATTTCCCGAAATCACGTGACTCCCAAGAGGCCATCGCAATTAAGAAAGCATAAGCTGTTGGTAGGATGAAATGTGGTAAGATGATTGTTGCCGTCTTGGACAATTACGTGTCCTAGTATAACTAATTCCACTGGATTAACAACGGCTTTAGTGTGACACAGGTATGTGCATCATTGTGATCCACATAAAGCTTTGTTTGTATACTAAAAAAAAAGATTGAAAAATTCAACAATATGCCTATAGGTCTTGCCTTGTTGCTGAAAGAATGCGTATAACAAAATTTACAATGAGCAACAAAATATCTCAGTGATTGGGAGATTACATAGACTTATGATAAATCTGAATTAAAAATCATAAGTAATTATAATCCTAAAATATTCGTGCTATTAAATAGCTGTAAAAGCTTTATGGCTAAAAAACGAAACAAAAAAATGTCAATATCTACCCGTACGTACGTAAATTCATGTTAAAGGGAAATTCCCCATTTCTACACAGGGTTTTCATAGAAATGAAATTATCAACTTTCCTGACTTTCCCAGTACATATATTTACAGTATATGTATACGTGTTAAATTTTTATTAACCAATATATGCCTCCTGATGACCTTTGACTTTTAAAGATTTTTAAATGCTTTTAACTGTCCTTTAAAAAGGACAGTAGGCATAACTGGGTTAAGAGTATATCTATGAAATTCTAATTTGACATGTTTTCAGACATATGAAGAGAATCATTTATTTATTATTATTATATGTCATGTATGTATCCTACATTATACTTGCTTATCACCCACATTTCCCTGACTATTCCAGATCTATTCGATTTTTACGGTATCGTTGTCCCACATACGAGATTTATTTATATGGTACACGTTCGTATTGCGTATACGGTCTCACAATTTATTGAATTTTTTTTTTTTAATTTTGATGTTGAAACTAGCGCCTAGGAATACTTGAGAAGCCTATCAGCATTTCCAAAACCTGTTTGAAACCCAGGCAATACTGCATGGTTCTCATGATTTACGGATGACTCCCAAGGGTCATGAACAAAGCCAAGTACCGCATCAGAAGACAATGGTAATGTACAGAATAGGGACTGCATTTGAATATTCCTATACGTTGTTCAATTTTTTCGCTCAATAATACTAAAAGATTGAAGCACGATTACGCAGTACTTTCAATTACATTTGCGCAGATTTGCACTGGCGATATATCCTCGAGTGCAAGATCCTCTTCTCAGTAAACAATGGCGTGTTCGTTCACCAGCCAATCAATGAGCTTTGTTTGGGACCGACGTTCAAACAACATGCCTGCAATTTCCAGGCATGCAATTTAAAAAATCGCAAAGTGTTTTTTTTTTCCAGAAACTGAAATTATACTTGTACTACAAGAAGAGATGTTCCAAGAAACCTCTAACGTCCTTGGTGTCAATTACAGTATATTTTTGAATTTTCAAGCCCAAAAAAAAGGATGTCTGCAACACCCGAAGGCTTAATAATGAAAAGTGAAGCCTGCATCAAAGTTAGTATGAAAATTGTGAGTTAAGCTCTTCAGCAGCATCATTCTGGCATTGGTTAAATCATAAATTCGTTTTGCAGAGAACAAAAATATGTCCCAACTCCCCCTGCAAAAACAACCGAATATCGAGTTCTGCTTCGTTACAGTTGCTAATATTTATTAAAACAGCACCCGTGGGAAATTTCCTGGAAATGATGAATAAAATCGAATCGCATTGCATTAAATGAATATCGCTATCATGGGACCAACCTTATAAGGCACAATTCATGCAATGTTGATGCCGGAAGGGCTTGAACAAACTTAAAGGGCTCTTTTATAATTGGGTCGATTCAGTTTTTAAAACATGATTTTAAAAAGCTGCATCTTATAAGATTTAATAGCAACCGACATAACATGTAATAAACTCGTGTTATGCAGTTTTCCACCAATACACACATCGAACGATTATTTACTTAGTTTTGGCAGAAAAAAAATTTGAAAAACTAATTCAAAATTGGAAAATTCCCAAAAGAAAAGGGTTTTATGAAATATGGCTTCAATGTAATAGTCAATAAAAAATCGCATCTAATAGCAGCTTGCACATTCACATTCATAGCTTATTTTTATTAGAGAAGTCTAAGCACATTTTTAATAAAAGTAAGAAAATAATGTTTGCAATTGTATCAGTCAGTTACTTTCCAAAATGTAGTATGTATATGTTTATGTATATACTTCGTCCTGGATAAATGCTTCGTAAATTCAACAAATACATTTCCAAATACTTAATAATGCTGATGCACTTTATAGTCTTCTGTCAATATATGGAATGCACTGTTATTAAATAACATTTTGCAAAAAGACCCAAAGCCATCTTATGCACATTATAACCACGTTGGAAGAATGTTCATATGTTACCCAATGTCATTTATAGATACGAAAAATGGGTAAAAAACCACAGCAGTCAGACACAAATTGAAGTTTTGGAGCTTACCAAAGCATTTCAAAACCCGTATACTGCAGAGGTCTTGCAGTGATAAAAACCCTTTACAAGGAACGGCTCTTGGAGCATTGCTTAAAACTACAAAAATGAACATAAAAGACGGAACCGTACATCCTCGTGCCCATCAATCACAATCTCCCTCACCTCGGGTTTTTTTTTTACTGGTGTATTATCGGCTACGTAAAAATATATTCACCATCTATGAGCAAAATGTGCCATAGTGATTTTTATACGTCAAATTACGACCTACTTGGAAGCCTCTCTCCTCTGCACATAAACTATCCCAAAAACGTAAAAGAAATAATATCTTCGGTGAACATGTTTCCTATCTTTTCCAGTACTCTACTCTGCTCACAGACGGCCATCTTGGGCCAATTAATTCAATGGCCACTGCAGTGTATCGCCTGGAAAAGTGATTTTCGAGAAAGAAAAGTTAGGCTATTTTTCCCCCTCTATCTTTTCTTTTGGATGACCTTTCTTAGGATATACATAAATCTGGTCATAAGGAGTCTGCATCCGAATAAAAAACGACTCTTAAGTGGACTTAGCAGCTGTGGGATGGGCTGCCATTCCTCACTCGGTGGTTACTTGTCATAGTGAGCATGGTTTTTTGGCAGATGTGGACAATAAGGACCCTTACGAGAAGTACCATAAAGAGAGATATAGTTTTTTATATCCCCTACAATATTTTTTAGAAAAATGCAATATACGAATCACACTTTGTTATAAGAGGGATTGAGCAGCCGGTTTTCTTTAATCTTAATGATAACGATAAATACACTATTACGCATGCGCATGAATAAGTTATGCGCCGTAAATTTCGATATGTTCCTCAAAGACGTTTGGTGATCTCGTTAAACTAATGACATTGTCGTCTCCCCTCAACCACAAACCTATTAACGTCGGCCCCACGCTTGCGCATTGGCAAAAAACAGTGCTGCCATTGTCGTCAAGATTAAAGAAAACCTGCGCAATCCCTCTATTTTACAGTGACGTTAACCTTATTACGTTAAAGTATCCCTGATGGTATGTATTAGAATTTTGAATAGAATATCCAGAAAATTTCCAGATTATGAGTAGGAAACCTGCGCAATCCCTCTATTTTACGGTGACGGTAACCTTATTACGTTAAAGTATCCCTGATGGTACGTATTAGAATTTTGAATAGAATATCCAGAAAATTAAAGATTATGAGTATATGTAGTTTTTACTAAAACAATGTCATCTTATAAGAAACATACCAAAATTTCCCAAAAATACTTCCATCATATATATAATTTACAAAATACATGAACTAATCTGTAAGAACTTTGTAAAATTAGATGTGCTTACGATCGGAACTTTACCTATTTCAGCCACTTTTGGCTAAGTTCGTAGTTACGGAAGCTGAGAGGAGCCAATTTTCTGTTTTACCGACACAACACTATGTCAACATGTCTGCCTACCCATCACAACATATAAAATTAAAGCTAATAGGTGAAGCGCCATAACAACATAACCATCGGTGCCAAAATGCAGAATATCATCACAAGCTCAGCCTGCCCACTCAAGCCTCCGTCAAAGTTTAGCGTTTCCACAATTTTCAATTTCGGTTTAAGGCTTGCGTACACGTAGTAGTTTTAAGATTAAAAATCACTATCAAAGCAAAATCTTAATTAATTTTAGCTTGTAATTTATATTCAAGTAACTTCAAAAGACTATTCGTTGTATATCCAAAAGTAAAATTTTCATAAAGCTGAAAACATAAAATTTGTTTTTAGAGAAACCAAGCCAATGTTATTTCCTAAGAAAAATCAAATTAGCATATGGGTCCTATATGCGACGTCATGTACTAGATGAATAGGTGACAAAAATAAAGTGTCAACCAAATATAAGGTTGATGAATTCTTTCGGAACGAATCCAATTTACATAACGACGTTAGTGCTAATGAAATGAAGGAAATGCATTATAGAAAATGGAGGCCAACATAAATTTCACTCAAACTTGTGAAAGCTTCTTAACTTTAATCAAAAACAACATTTGGGTGCCTGCATAAGCTGTTTTTCGCTCCTTTCAAGAAAATTAAACAACGTTTGTTCTAAGAGCCATAGGGAACCGACACACGCCTGCCAATTTCAACAAAAAGCCAGTCTAACAATATTATAAACACAAAAGTGAAAAAAGAAAAATAAGATATTAGATATGATGTCTAACATTCACATTAATTTGAAAACTAAAGGAATATTCATTATGCCGAGACTTAGAACTTCAAGGATGCAGAAAAAGTTAAGCAGCCATATACATAATTAACGGAGAGATTCCAACATGTAAAATCGTATTCACAATCCATTTACTTATGATTTATAAACAACGAGGAATAGATTAAGTCTTCTAAGTGCTGCAGGTGCTAGATATGCAATGCCCAACAGATTGTTTTAATTATTTTATGCAATAATGGGCTATCTTTGCAGCTTTTTTGTATGTGCATGGAAGAATTGTTGTCAGCAAAGCAAATGGCAATATTCCCCAAGCAACATATATTTTAGAGAAAAACTTGGGTTGCCATTCTTAAACAGTTTTCAGGTTGACTATGGAAAATGGTTGAATTTTTGCTTGAATTATTAATCGACAAAATGCAATGCCCATGAGTCAGTTTGAAATTCAAACAAACGCAAGGCGTGAAACATCTTAAACGTGCGTGCTCCAAGTATATCCCAGTCACGAGACACAGGTTTATAATTAAGCCTAATTATAGTCATTAATTTTAATGATGATTTAGTTGCAGGGCACACTTCTAGGCACTCGAGAATCATGAATTTTAAAACCGACATTTAGCTTCAGATTTAAGTGCAGATTTTTCAAACTGCGACCTAGGTTTTTAAGCAAATATAAAAAATGCCATTTATCTAATTAACCAAAAGTATAGTTAGGTCTTGATTAGCATGCTGGTGTATATTGGTTAAATCCAAGCTCTTTTTTTCAATAGTAGTTTGAAATGATAGCTTGCCAACGACATGAACTTATTATTTAATACCATCATTTTTCAAAATAAAAGCCAGGTTTTAGATACATTGATATAAAATCTATAGCCTACTATTTGAACACGTTTTATTACTCAAATTTTATGTTACAAAATATTTTAGAGCTCCTTTTTTAGGACATCCATAACTTTTTCGTTTATAAAATCTTTTTCTCTTACCACCCTGATAACAGAATTTTTAAAAAAAAATATGACAATGTATTTATCTGACAAATTTATTAGCTTTTGTTGATAACAAATTGTTTTATAACTTAATTTCAAGAAAATGGACAACAATTCGGCCAATTTAAGTCACGAACAATTTCACACGAATTAAAAATATTAACTAATTACAATTAGTTTTTGTTATAAGGTTATGAAATACATTATTTGGTTAAAAAATTTGTATAGCCCTACTACTATTTGTGTATTTCATAATCTTATAAATTCATTATTTGGTTAAAAAACTTGTAAAAATCAAGTGTCAACTTTTAATTATTTAAATGTGATGTGCCAACTCTTGACTTTACAGATTTGACTTCATAATTGTAAAAAAAAGTCATATTCACATGTAAACTCTTGTCTTTTTTAAATAAATCGCTTTATACCCTAATATTTCCATGTCGATATAATTTTCATGAATTTTCCACGTTTTCCAGGTTCTCAAGATCTGTGGAAACGTTTTCAACCAAACCATATCCTATTTTGTTTCTTTATACTTGTGAAATTAAGTTCTTATTGAAAACTAGTAATAATAGATATTGTAGGACTCAGCCTACCTGATCGATAATTAATTTTATGAGATGTATAGTGTCACAATTTGTGAAAAAACACGTTATTTAGTAATTTGTTAGTTATTCTAAATTTGTAAACGTTGAAAACTTAAACACTCAATGGTTGACGTTATGCAAATCACAACTCATCTGCTAATAATACAATTATCTAACAAATTCCTTTTAATTCATATCTGAAACATATTTTTTTAATAAGAAGTTGTTTTGAATAAACTGCTTTTTGTATGTATTTTTATTTAGTTATGTTTCGACTCCCCAATGAGCTTTTCGCAAAATCAATTCCTTTTCATGGAAAACGATTTTTTTTCAAATTCGTCAGGAGAAATAAAAACGCATTTCATTTCCATTGATTGAATTTTGTTAAATAAAAGCAACATTTCTAAAAGAGAATATATAAGGATGAACTTTAAATCTCGAAGAAAAAAACATCACTTTTCCAGCATTTGCACTGATGTCATATTCGTGTTTACAGAAAAGCTTATTAATCCGCCTTCTTTTCCACTATTTTGAGCTAAAAGTTCAAGTCTTCCCATAACGTTATTTGAAAATAAAAGTATCAGGTGCAGGGATAGAAAGAAAAGAAACTAGATAAATTTAGACATTTATCGCAAAAATCTCCCACATTTAAGTAGAGGCATATAACAAACCTCAAAAACAAAAAGCCATAGGAAAGCAAAATTGAGCAATTACAATCTTACAAGATACCATGTCGTAAAGGTTACTATAGAGATCTGCTTATTCTAGCTAGGACTGAACTTATTAAAGGCATTTAAAATGACGAAATTTGAACTGTACAGCAATAAAAGCAGGCAAAGGTCTACGAAATGATCTCATGAACAATTCGTAGAAAATTTTTCAAGCAAGAGTAATTTCATTCACAAGGAATAATTTGAGGCTTATGTGCAGATTCTTGTAATGTACAGTATATATTCATGTAAGAAGAATACGTGTTTACGCAATAACTTAATGCTTCATTTTCTAAGTGCTTGAGAATTATTTTCTCTGTGGGTTGAAAAGGAGGCCACTCGGGAGTCGCAGAATTTTAGTCATCTATTGGCGAATTACAGCATCGCAATTTGACTAATAAAATGACAAAGTCGAGCCGCAATACGAGAACATTAATAGCTCGCTTTGGCATGAAGGAAAACTGAAATCCCTCATTAAACCCATAGATTAAAAACGCACTTAAATGAGTTAATTTCTTTGCTTAAGGTGGGATTCGGTATAATTAGACCGCGACGCTATACTTTTAGTTTTGCTTCAATACGAAACTGCTACAACACGCAAACCATGTCAACTCCATTTAAATTAAGAAAACAAGGCTTTAGCGCAATCTTAGTTTCAACCATGTTTTCAGCACGCAGAATTTTAGATATTATTAGACGCTTTATCGAATTAAGTGACTTTTAACTATACTGCATTGTATTATTCAATTTTATTTTTAATCCAACATTCTGATTGGCTAAACATCGATGGATTGCATGCATAGCATTGCAATGACTTAACAAAAAACTAGTTTGTTTTACTGAAAATCATTTAACAGTCTGAAATGCAAACTTAATTTTAATGCCAATGATAGAATAATTCCTGACAAGAAAAAATTGTCTCAGGAGAAATAAAAATTATTGGCAAATATAATTGGATAGCATGCGTGTCCTCACCAAATCATGTATAAAAAATACAAGTTGGCCTATATATACTATAGATTTTCGCGAAATACAAATGAAGCGCCGTTGCAAAACTACCACTGAGCACGTGATATAATTAAATAAAGCGCAGTTATGATATGATTAGCGGGTTTGAGCGCCTCCCTTAATGCCACGTCAACTGATTTACCTTAACGAGTACGCATTGGAAAAACATTCAGTGCTGTCAATGTGGTTAACGTTAAGGGAGACGCGTCCAAACCCGCTATTGAGGAGAATTCACTTCTTAATTTCATCCAGATCACATCGCCGAATCGTACACTACAAGATATTAATCGACTGAAATAATGTCACTCGCGCATGTGCAAATGCAAAGGAATTTAAACAATTTAAGACTAGTTTTATTTCGTTTAAAGTCTGGTCTACACGTAACATTTTGTTGTTAGTAGGGCTGTCCTGCGTATACGTTAACGTATTTGACAGCACCATCTTTTTCAGTGCCTTTTTCTCACGTTCACGTTCACGGGTACGTGTAGCCTTCCTTCTTCACGTAAACGTGAACGTGCACCATTTGACATGGCAGGCTCAAGTGCAATTCGAAACTGTCGATTACGTTCGCGCTGAACGTAAGACAGCTTAATCTCCCTAATTGTCATGATCATGCAAAACTGATCAACTACAAAACGTTACGTATATGCATGTAGACCAGGCTTTAAGGAGCCCAATTTCGAACCTTGAAATTTGGGCAAGTTTCCTCGCATTTTGAAGTCCTCAGAATTCAATTATTACGATAAACTAATTCGTTCGACTCTTCAAATAAAATTGCTTTTCCAATTTGAAATCGTTTATAACGAAATTCGTTTAAAAGCATTTTTCGAGAATGCGAAAAAAATGTTAATCTTATATTTCATAAATTATTGATTTTCATATTTTCCAAGCATTGCATTGATGACAAAAGTTAGCTGCAAATTCTTCTCCGGTTTATATGAAAGGAAACGGATATTCAATTTCAGAAACAAAATCACTATAATACACAAGACGATCGAAGAGGCAGGAAAGCAAAATTTCAGTTCTATTGGAAGAAGTCAAACCAGCAAAATTAAATTTCAATGAAGGTATAGACATTGTCATAATCAAAGAACATTTTGAACGGACTGTCAAACAAAATTCTTTGGAAATGAAATTGCTGCTGTATTCTTTAAATCGATTCCTTTATGCCAACTTAACAAATGAACGAAATACATCCGGTTCTGAATTATGTTTAGGTCAATAATTACAAAGCAACACAAGTTTGAAAACTAATTTTAAAATCAATTTAATATCGACTAAGAAATTCATGTGGCAAAGTCTTGTCAAACAAATATTTTTGTTAAGATTTTTGTTATATTGTTAAGTTCCAAATGTTGCTTCCTTTGTTGATCCATTACCATATTGTTATTCCAATAACTTTTTGAAAGTAAATACTTTAAACAAATTTTAATATCTTAAAATCACAGCCTTAATATTGAAATTCTGCTTGAGGTTAATAATAAAGCAAATTAAGATT
Source organism: Xestoiulus laeticollis (assembly GCA_034698905.1). Classification (NCBI taxonomy): domain Eukaryota; kingdom Metazoa; phylum Arthropoda; class Diplopoda; order Julida; family Julidae; genus Xestoiulus; species Xestoiulus laeticollis. Next base: position 3,379 of record JAQGCC010002015.1, on the reverse strand, counting down.
GTATTATTTGAGACAAGAGTAAAAATGTATATTTAGCAAATTATCTTAATTAGTGAAAAAAAGACTGATTACATTATCGTTTGCTTTAGGCTAAGAAAACTGTTCTTAGTATAGATACACGCATTACAAACTTAACTGAGCTTGTTTTCATGACTTGACGAAAACGTTGCCTTAGGAAATCAAAATATTGGATAACTCTTAACAGTTGATTTGTGCAGCACAAATGTACAGTCCAAACAAAATGACACCTAACAATTTATTAGCCATTTAGATTAAATACTAACAAGGTTATATTGACCTCTTTGCATTGGCCATTGTGAATGCCCAAGAGAAGATCCGGCTTTAATTTATGAAGGAAACCTTGTTTAATTGCAAGACTGTGGCAGAGATAATCTTAATTAAAGCGATGTTCATATAGGTCTGATTGCCAAAAGTTTGCATCAGACTGAAAACAATTATGCCTTGAAGGCAAGATAATAAAAGAGTGGAGCAAGGTACTGACCCCACAAAATTCAAAATATCAGAAGCACATCAGATAGAACATAAACGAAAATTAATGCGATATTAATCAATTTGCTCTGAAATAACACATTTTCCATTTAGAAATGGAAAGATAACTGCACATTAACTCCATTTTCCAAACACAAGAGCTACGAATAGGGGTACTCAATTGACAACCCAAGTGGTTGGTCCATATTACATTTGACTCAAATATGGTACTATTGCTCAGTTCTACCAACATGCATTTGCTGGGGATCTATTGTTACAAATTCATGCATAGAGTATAGATTAAGTTTGGTTATAAGGCAATGTCAAGTTATTTTATAAGGGGTATTCAAATAGACAAGTTTGTAGGAAAGGGAGCAATACAAATTTAAACAGGAAGTGAAACCAGTTAGTCTCCTACAACCATGGAGCTTGCATGAGGTGTTTAAATAAACACTTAATTTTGCTATTTACATTGTTTTCTAATCTAAATTAAACCTATAATATAAGTTTAAACTCTCATACGACTTTTGACTACCTCTACTATTTTACTAACAGAAGTATACTGAGCTACCTGGCACTGGCAATGTCGTGGTAAAAAGCTGTTATCCAAGTTTTATCCAATGACATAAAAAGCGTGTTTATTGAAGCTAATTAACATACGATTATCGGCATATTTCTAAGCATAATAAATCAGTTCATATCGACAGACCTTGTTTATTCAAGGTTGTATTACATCAAAAGAAATTTGAAAATAAGCTCATTTTAATATGCTTTGTGGGTGGATAAAAGCTCAGGCCAGATGCCTGTTTGCATCATGATGATGTTAGCAAATAAAAGTTTTTCCAGTCCTTTTAGTGGCACTAAAAATTGGATGCAAATAAAATAAGGCGCATATAAAGTTTATTAAAATAGGCCTACTCACCATGTTTTGGTTGCAAGGAGCACCCCGTGAAGATGCTTTTCGATCAAGGATCCATAAACGCAACCAAAATTCTTGTAGGAAAATCACTTTGCTGTCCTTGTGAGCATCTTTGGTGCATTGTAGCAGTTTATGAGGCACTGAAAGATGCAAAAATGAAGCTATTAGTCACAAAGGGGGTGTACACAAAAACGATAACCATGTTTTCAGATAGTCAGTATTGGACCCTGCATGTAATAAAATATGCAATTTCAGTGTGCAATGCATGCAGTTTTAATGCATGAACTGTCCATGTATTTGGAGAATATGGCTTTAGATGGAAAAAGCCTTCCAGAAAACAATCATTTTACATTTAGTTTCAACGAAATTCATTAATATTTCATATAAATGATTTCAACGTTTTCAACGCCGAATCAATTGGTTATTTAACTGTAAAATAGTTTATGTTTGTGGAAACTGCATTTTAGCAATGCTGCCAATCAGGTAAAGCACCCCCTAGTGGCGTGCATGTCTTCAGCATAGCTGAAAACTATAATGTGTTTCTAAAGTAAAATGTGGTGTCCCAAGACCATTAATGACATGTGGGATGACTGAATACCTGCATAAGAATTAATACATGATCCTATGTAAAATATCGTATTATGCATCATACAGTATGTGCAAATAAAAGTACTATGCAATTGCAACAAACAACCAGTTTATAACTACTACATTTTTTTTCAGAAATGGAGAAAATATGCATTAAAATTTACTTGTTAATTTACTTTATTAAAGCTTCTGGAATACTGTAATAGAAATGCAATTGTCATAACATTAAAGTCCATCATTGGTTCATATTTAAAATGAAATGGTTGAATGACCAGTTATTCAATCAGGTTAAAATAAATTGGCAAACAGCATGATAATTTCAGCAAAACGGTAAAGCAAGCACCTAATCATATTTGTTAAAGAAGGTGGCTGAATATCAAAAGAATGCATTATGAATGCATGGCATAGGAATGTATGGCATTTCTACGGTTCCTATTAATGTAAATGCCATTCAGGCTAATGGCTACAAACTACAGTAACTATTTCAATGCACCTACAGTATATTAAGTAATTTGAAATTTGTCATAAAAGCCTATCCTTTGAAGCCAAGTGTAGTTAATTTCATTAATTATAGTTAGAAATACAGTACCTGTCAATGGTCACAATAGTGATTCTTTCTAGAATAAGAAGCACATGAGTTAAAGTAAACTAATAATTGCCACGGGTTAAAGTAAATTTAAGTCATAGAAATTAATTACAATATTCCAAATGATGTACTTGTGACCCCGTCGTGACCCTGGCTGGTCAGGGGTCACTTTAATCAGAGTATGATCAATGTCGAGATGCATTCTCCATTTATATTATTCGACTTTGGCATGTTCCCCAAATGTGTGGAATGTTGACTGTAGATTGATGTCCTTATTTGGGATTCTTAAAAAAAAAAATACATATAACTACTGCGCCCTAAAGGTGCCTACAAGTTGGCGCATTGGGAATCAAGAATGAGAATGAATTCCTGAAATGCTGGGTTCCGATTGGTTAGCGGCCATTAAATTCCCCGATGGCTGGAATTTCCGATTTTTCAATGGGAACGCTACATTTCAGGAATTCATTCCGATGCTTGATGCAATGATCCAATCTGTAGGCACTTTTATGGTGCGGCCATACTCCCGCCGAACGACCACGATTACGATGTGTGGACGGTACGCTCGCACTGATCATTCCCGAACCTATTCAAAATACATAGAGTGTGGACGATTCGGCGAATACGGCGATTAGCCCGAGGCTACACGATCAATCGCCGATTATTCCGAAAATCGTCCTGACACACGGAGACAAAAGCGCCACCTATCCTAATGGCGCCACATATGTGCAGGTGCAGAAAACAATAACCGTCTGCTAGGTTTGGCAATGCACTTAAGCCTATCTAAACGCAGGGTGACA
>JAQGCC010002014.1:0-20315 GCA_034698905.1 Xestoiulus laeticollis | reverse complement strand
ACGAAATCAACACTTTGTGGACGACTGGCGACTAGCGATATTTCTGACGTCATATCGCGGTCGCCAGTCGCTCCAGTTGCGCCGGCGAAACCGTACCTTAAAGACTATTTCGTTAAGATAACTTTGAATTTGAATCTTTCGTTGTTCCGATGGCGTCGGGAAACGGGCCCGCGGGTGGCACCCGGACGAAGACCGCCTTACACGTTTAAATAAATTTAATCTGCGAATAATATAAATACCTTATCCATCAACAAGTAGTCTATACCGAACATTTCGGCCTAGCGCGAAAAATTACGTACCACGTGATCACAAGCGTCCGCGTCTCGGCTGGTCCACCTAGCAGTCTAGAAGCTAGTAGCGCGTAACGGACGGCGGACGTCCCAAACGAAAACGCAGACATTAGATGATGTTATGCGGCATTTTCAATGGCGCGTTTTCATATGTGCGTCGCGCAGTAATACGCATGCGCGCCAATAAATGGGCGGTGGACTAATGACGTAGGCTCGTAGGCGCAACAACTTGGATGTAGCGGCTCCATTTTTCCTTGTGCGTCGTTTTGAGTCACGTGTTTGAGATCCTCGAATGAAAGTAACCCCAACCAGATAAATCACAAAGGCGCTTCGATTACACGCCTTTGTATCGAGCGCTGTGTTGCTCCGTTTTGAGAAACCACGCGGGTTTCAAACGCGCGTGAGACGTCATGGCGGGAAAAAAGGCCATGACGTGCGTCGAGGTAGACGCGCCATTGCGAACGCCGCGTTACACCGTTCATTAGCGTACCAGCGCTAACGCCAGGCGCTCCACCCAAATCGTACCTTTTGGTCTTAAGACATTATCTGATCTTAAGATTTAAGACTTATACACTTTTTTAGTAATCGCGTCTTAGCGACACATTAACATTACGATACTAAATTTTGTTGTAAAACTCCACCATTGTGATCCCGATATCCGGAATGGGTTGTCGTCGCAGGTTTTTTACGAACGTAAGGCGGAAGCCTCGATTTACTGCTTCGATTAGACTTACTTTTGTCGCAATTCCGTCATTTATTTCTAAAAATGGCGTATTTTACGCAGGATGAAAAAAAAAAAAAGTCTCGATTTCATGGATGAAAAGATTGGTGAAAAAAGACTTCGTTTCGCGGAAGAAACTTATCGCGGGTAAAAAATATAGGAGTTGAAAAAGGAAGGAAACGACGCCATTTGCAATATGTTAAGGGAGATGGCCTTATCTCCGAGCGTATGATGAAAGACGCTGAAAATTTGCAACAGCCGCCATCTTGGATCACTTTTGCGGCATCATTCGGTTATCTCGTCCCGCCAAGGTTGATCCATCTTCATCAAACAGTCACGATCCGAGTCTGGCTAGCCGAGATTGCGTTTTTCTTTTGTTTATCTTAGTCGAGTGACCGCTGGTCATTAGTGACCGTGTGATGGGACGAGGGTTCTAATGACCAACGGGAGAAAAGGTCCGAACGAAGCGTCGAGGTGAAAACGGGGGAGAAAAGTAGACAAAGTGGACAAAAAGACCTATTAGGCTTAACGCTCGAAAAAGGCGGACATTAATTACGAAAGACGCGTTTAATGAACGCGAGGACAGAAAATTAAAGAGTCGTTTATCGGAAATCGCTTAAGATGCCTTTTGCCGAACCATCGACACGGACGACGGTACGAAAAAAAAAAGGAGGAGAATACAAATGTAGCGCAAATACGCCAGCGCGTGAAATCAACTATGAACAAGTTACAAAAGTTGTCGATATCTAGATCGCATTAAAAGATGTTCGTGGACTGCACGAAATCTGCGGCGTCACCTGCGATGTCCCTACAAAATCTGCAATGTCGCTGTGTTGTAGTTGTGAACTGCACACAATCTGCGGTGTCGCTGAGATGGCGCTACGAAATCTGTGCTGTCGCCTAAAATGTCGCTACAAAATCTGCGATGTCGCTGTGATGTCGTCGTGAACTGCACAAAATCTGTGGTGTCGCCTGCGATGGTGATACAAAATCTGCAGTGTTTTCTGAGATGTCGCTAAAAAATCTGCGGTGTTGCTGTGATGTCGTCGTGAACTGCATGAAATCTGTGGTGTCGCTGCGATGTCGCTACGAAATCTGCAGTTTCGCTACGAAATCGGTGGTGTCGCTGCAATGGCAATACAAAATCTGCAGTGTCTTCTGAGATGTCGTCGTCAACTGCACAATATCGGTGGTGTCGCAGGGATGGCGCTACGAAATCTACGGTGTTGCTGTGTTGTCGTGAACTGCATGAAATCTGTGGTGTTGCTACGAAATCTGCAATGTCGCTACGAAATTTGCGGTGTCTCTGCGATGTCGCTACGAAATCTGTGGTGACGCTGCGATGATTCTATGATATCTGCGGTGTCGCTATGATGTCGTGAACTGCACGATATCTGCGGTGTCCCTGCGATGTCGCTACGAAATTTGCGGTGTCCCTGCGATGTCGCTACGAAATCTGCGGTGTCGCTGCGATGATTAAATGATATCTGCGGTGTCGCTATGATGTCGTGAACTGCACGAAATCTGTGGTGTCGCTGCGATGTCGCTACGAAATCTGCGGTGTCGCTGCGATGTCGCTACGAAATCTGCGGTGTCGCTGCGATGTCGTCGTGCAAATCCACGTGATATCATTTTCCAATGCGCGCTGGCGAGACATCATTGGTCTCAAACGAATGCTACCGCTAGTTGCAACTCGCGCTTAGCCGCACGACATATTGCAACTGCGGATGATGCGGCAGTCCACGGCCTCACCGCGTGACATCGTGGGCAACGGGGGAACTGCAGGTTTGAGTTGAATCGAAGCGTTTAATGTAAGCTTCACCTTTCTTAATTGCGTCTCGTATTTTGTCATTCCGAATATTTTTTTGTACGAGACGAGGTTTATTCTGGTGGAAAATTACATGAAATCCGCCAAGGATTAAATAGCGCACAAAAAGCCAAAAATTCAATTTTTTACGTCTGATTTCGAGCACATTTTCATCGGTAGAAATTAAACATCGCTTTAAGGCGATTTCGACGAACATGACGAAGGCAGAGAAGAAGAAGAAAAAAAAAATGAGGAGAATATAAGGAAGATTTGAAATTCATCTGGGAAAATAAGAAGAAGAAAACAGGAAAAAAAAAAAAGCAAATGCGGAAATTATTAATTATTAAAATGCGAGAAGGTTTTAATCGAGTTTCGCGAAAACGGGACAAAAAACAACAAAATGGCGTTAACGAAAAGCCGAAAGATGGTTTATAAGAAAAAAACATCTTCATCGAAATGTACAAAACAGCCAGCAGAAAATCTACTGCAGTTTATTCAAATACATGTAAAGTCGAGTGTAGTTAACTGCAGAATTTGAAAACTGCTGTTTTTTGCAATTCTGTAGAAAAACTGCAGTAAAAGTGCGAGAATTGTGCCGTAAAACTGTAGTTTTTAAAGGAGGAAAGAAATACAAAATTACTGCACTTTATAACTGCGGTTTATCCAAATAAAACTAACTGTATTTTCACTGCCCAAAAACGACAGTTTATCTAAATAAAACTGCATTTTCACTGCGCAAATGCTGCCGAAAAATTAAATTTATTGTGTGTAAAACTGCGGTTTCATCCTAATAAACCTTCAGTTTAACTGCATAAAAACTAAAGTTTTATTTAAATAAACTGCAGTAATTCAGATAAAACTTCGGATTATCCGAATAAAACTGCATTTTCAATGCACAAAAGCTGCCTTAAAAATGCAGATATTAAGAGCTGTAAAACTGCAGTTCATTTGAATAAATTTTCAGCTTAACTGCTAAAAACTGCACTTTTATTGCACAAAAACTGCCTTAAAAATGCAGTTAATGTGCAGTAAAACTGCAGTTTATCCGAATAAACCTTTAGTTTAACTTAAAAAAAAAATGAATAAAAAATAGTTTTATTTAAATAAACTGCAGTATAATTCAGATAAAACTGCAGTTTTTGTTTCATTATACTACAGAAAAACTGAAGTTAATTTGTAGAAGTGCAGTAAATGTGCAGTATTAACCAATTGCAGTTTTTAGAGGAGGGAGTAAATACAAAATTACTGCACTTTTATAACAGCAAACTGCTGTTTTATAACTGCACATGTAAATGCTGCCTTAAAAAATGCAGTTATTGTGCAGTAAAACTGCGATTCATCCGAATAAACCTTCAGTTTAACTGCATAAAAACTACAGTTTCGTTTAAATAAACTGCAGTATAATTCACATAAAAGTACAGTTTTTGTTGCGCAGTAAATGCGCAAGTAACCAACTGCAGTTTTTCTGAATAACTGCATTTTTTTTAAAACTGCAGTTATGTTAAAATATGTTCCGCCGGAGTCTTCGGACAACTCGATAAAAGTTACTTTTCAAGCGTAATTCAATCGCAAATAATAAAACTTGAAAACCAAAGTCGGTTCCGCAAAACTATCCATAAAATAGGGCAAAGAACCGAGAATCCCAGAATCAAGATGGTCGAGAACTGAAAATGGTAGACGCGGGAAATACGCCAAACTCTTCGGACTTATTTTCGACAAGGAACAAAAATGTCAGAGTTTTCTTCCAGAAAACCCGTTCGTACCGTAAAAAAAGAGTTCGTACCGAGGTTAGGGCCGAGGCGACATCGCCTGGGAATGACCGTCGTTCCACGATCCTCTTTTAAGCCTAATTCGTCTGCGCCGCAAATCTTTTCAAAGCGCATCCGCAAAATGTCCTCCTCGATGGGCTCTTAAAGGCCTGGATTCAAAAAAAGAAACGACCGAAACGACCACGTGACACAACGTCTAAAAAAAGGTCGATCGGAAAGCGGAGAAATAAGAAACTTAAGAAAACCACGTCGGATTGCGGAAACAGCGGATATGTGACGCGCAAGAAAAAAATACGCTTACGTCGAGTTAACGCTAACGTCCGAACCGCAATCGGTAACCACATTGAATTTGTTTAATGCGGTCCGAAACGCTTCATTCTAGAATGATTCCTAAAGACATACCTGCGATTCGCGATGCACCCGCACATAGTTAAGCGGCGCATCGAAGAATTGCGCATTACATGATTCTAGCATGATTCCAGCACACAAACAAGTTTAGGTAAAAACAGTGCTATTAGGGAATCAAGAATCGTTTCATTCTAGAATGATTCCTAAAGACATACCTGCGATTCGCGATGCACCCGCACATAGTTAAGCGGCGCATCAAAGAATAGAGCACTACATGATTCTAGCATGATTCCAATACACAAACTAGTTTAGGTAAAAACAGTGCTATTAGGGAATCAAGAATCGTTTCATTCTAGAATGATTCCTAAAGACATACCTGTGATTCGCGATGCACCCGCACATAGTTAAGCGGCGCATCGAAGAATTGCGCATTACATGATTCTAGCATGATTCCAGCACACAAACGAGTTTGTCTTTTCTAGAATCATTCTTGAATTGAATGAGTTCCGAATGGCATATCGAAAACAAGATGTTCGATTTCAGTCATTGATTCCTGAATCATCCACTATGTTTTCACCCTTAACGGTCAATTTCGCCCGTTAATTCCATCTCTGATCCGTAGCTGTTCGGAAAGCGCTTCAGGGCACGTGAAACGAGAAAGTGTACACAGATGAAAAGATAAAAGGGTAATTGATGATGTCCCCTAAGAATCATGCCTGAACCGCATTCATTGTATCGGATTCATTATAGAAGACGCTTTCCCCGTAGAGAAAGAGTCGCCCGATCTTTGACACCGAGGGTTGCTAGAATCAGTCAATTCCTGACATTTTGTTATCTAGCTGCGGTGCAAAATGAGATCTTGAGCGGCTTTATAGCGATACGATATCGAGGCTTCCGCTTAAAGCCGCTTATTCCGAGCGAACGATCCCATGCGAAACACGACTCAAAATGGCGGCAATCCGGTGCCCTAATCCTAACCGCACAACTTTTCCGTGTTTTTGTTTAATGTTTGTTCATGTTTGCCCATGTTTGCCCATGTTTGCTTTGGTTGATACCCAACTTTAGATCTTTACCTACACGTGAGCAAACACCAGCAAACGTCAAAATGTTTGCTGAAAATGACGTTTTATCGACAAACGTTTGCTGGCCGGTGAAGACGCAAAATGTTTGTTCCAATGTTTGTTCAAATTTGCCCTTGTTTTTGTTTAATGTTTGCCCATGTTTGCTTTGGTTGATACCCACCGTTGCGACATGATGCCCGTAGCGACACGATGCCCGTAGCGACACGATGCCCGTAGCGACACGATGCCCGTAGCGTCACGGTGCCCGTAGCGACACGATGCCCGTAGCGACATAATCAGCTGAAGGTTTTCGCGTTGATAATCATGTACAAAAGTTGTCCCAAAAGGTCTCGTTTTGCGCTCCCTCGAGATCGCTGCAAATGGTTTGCGTTGTACGAGCCCCTTTTGCTACGCGTACATCGAGGCCATCGATTGCGATATGCAAATGAAGCGAGAGCGCAGTTAAGCACGCTTTATTAATTAGAAACTATGATAATACGAAAGTGAAATTGGATCGTCGTAAATTCCCGGTTCCTCGTAATTAACGAGAGCTTTTCGAAATGACGCGTTTGGAAAACGGCCGCCGCTCAACCTTTTGCGCGTTTTTCCATTTTCTTCGTTTTCAACTTCTTTTTTTCGTACTTTCGAAATGCTTTTAGGAAAGGAAAAAAAGAACGGCAATATGAATATTCGTTTGAATTTGCCAAATGGAGTGAAAAAAAAAAACTGCGACTGCGAAGCGCGAATACATGTACGTAACGAAAGTGAATAAAGTGAAAAAATATCGGTATTTATGACTTAATTAGCAATATGCAATTAGTCTCGCTAATTACCGAAGATGCGCTTTATTTCAGTTCGCGATTAACGATGAACATTCGTCGTTGCGTTGCGCTGTTCGAAAGCTGCTCCACAACTGCTTTCGTACGACTGCGACGCTGTTGTTGTTAATGTAGCTTGCTGTTGCGATGAATCTAAGCAATTGCGCTGAGTCATGGTCACGAGGGGTTGGTTCGCACGAACGATTTCGGTACGTCTATGATGCGACTTTGTCGAGTTTTGTTTGAACTGTGCATTGTGCTGAGTCATGGTCTCATGGGGCTGGTTCACACCAACGATTTTGGTACGACTATGATGCGACTTTGTCGAGTTTTGTTTGATCTGTGCGTTGTGCTAAGTTATTCATTGTCTCGCGAGGTTGGTTCACACTAACGATTTTGGTGCGGCTGTGCTGAGTTTTTTTAAACTATGCGTTGTGCTGAGTCATGCTCACGAGGGACGGGTTCACACGAACGACTTTGGTTCGTCTACACCAACACGGTTGCTGTTGAGTTTCATAGCTCGTTGTGATGCGCTGAGTCATGGTCACGAGGGGTGGGTTCACACGAACGATTTTGGTGCGACTATGAAGCGACTTTGTCAAGTTTTATAAATCTATGCATTGTGCTGAGTCATGTTCATGATAGGCTTGTTCACATGGACTACATGGACATGGTTCGCTATGACTATGATGCGACTGTTGAGTTTGGTTGATTTGTGCATTGTGCTGAGTCATTGTCACGATGGGTTGGTTCACACAAAAGACGATGGTTCATCAACACCAACACGATTATTGTTGAGTTAGATAGCTCGTTGTGATGCGCTGAGTCATGGTCATATGGGGCGGGCTCACGCAAACGATTTCAGTACGACCTTATGATGTGACTGTGCCGCGTTTGATGCATTGTGCTGAGTCATGGTTACGAAGGTTGGGCTCACACAAACGATTTTGCTTCGACTATGATGCGACTGTGCTCGGTCTGATTGATTTTTAAATTGGGCTGAGTCATGTTCGTGATAAGCTTGTTCACATGGACGATTTCGGTATGGCTACGAGGCGACTTTGATAGATCAGTGCTGGTCACGAAGGGTGGGTTCACACGAACGATTTTGGTACGACTATGATGCGACTTTATCGAGTTTAGTTGATCTGTGCGTTGTGCTGAGTCATGGTCACGCGTTGTGGGTTCACACAAACGATTTCAGAGAGAGAGAGAGAGAGAGAGAGAGGAATCGCGTACTTTTTAGTCGTTGACGATTATTTTTGAAATGTAAAACTTTTCTATATAATCGCTTAGCGTTAACTCGCTCGAACCGCATATTTTTTTTGATTTGTAGTTTTTTTCCCCGTTTTCTCAGCCGGAAATTTCTTATGAATCCAACACGGAGATACATTTAAGCGATAAAAGGAGGCGTCAATTCCCACGGCTGTCGTCCATTTAAGGAAAGTGCGGCTGATGACACGCCGAATCCAACCAATGGACCAAACAACGTTAAAGGAGGAAAAAAAATAAAGAGTGGCCGAAGGGCCGGCTAGAGAACCAGCGTCAAAGACCTAAAAGCAAATCGTAAATATTAGCGTGCGGGACTTGATTTCTCCGGAGACCATTTACTCATCGGGCCGAACGGAACGCAGTTTACGAGGCAATTCATCACGCGGAAAAGCGAATGTACGCTCCGTGGTCTTTAACTACACTCGCGCTGCTCCCGGGAACGCCGGACATTCGGACCCCGAAGAGATTCGATTTATGGAGATTCCCCTAATAGAAAAAAATAAGGGGATATTGTGTATTCGGGGTGTGGCACCCTGTATAACTCATAGGTTGGCGAACTAGCATTGCACTGGTGTATTGCTGGAAAGCAAAGTTCACCCTGATTGCTGGCAATCTAGCATTGCACTGATGTATTGCTGGAAAGCAAAGTTCACCCCCTATTGTTGGCAAACTAGCATTGCACAGATGTATTGCTGGGAAGCAAAGTTTATATTGATTGTTAACAAACTAGCATTGCGCAGATGTATTGCTGGAAAGCAAAGTTTACCCTGATTGTTGGCAAACTAGCATTTCACTGATGTATTGCTGGAAAGCAAAGTTTACCCTGATTGTTGGCAAACTAGCATTGCACAGATGTATTGCTGGAAACCAAAGTTTACCCTGATTGTTGGCAAACTAGCATTGCACTGATGTATTGCTGAAAAGCAAAGTGAAGAGATCAAGGGGTAACATTGTATTGTTTTTCCTATAAAACATATCTTATAAAATCCAATAAAATTTCTTATTAAATCCTATAAAACATTATAGGCATTCATGAAAAGCTTCCTCTTATCGTGATTTGCAATAAAAACAATAGGGCCTTTGAGAATAATTGATAGGGCCATTTAATTTGATGCTTATGCTACATCCTAAAAAAATACCTCTTTGGCAAAGTAGCATTGCAGAGGAGCATTGCAATAAAGCCAACAATTAGTAACAAGGGGCAGCAATCTAAAACCTTTGCTGGGGTGCCTAGAGGTTTAACAAGGGGATAACAAGGGGTTTCTGTAACAGGGGCTAGAGGTTAACAAGGGGTTTCTGGAACAGGGGCCTGGAACATAATGGTGCCATATTTCATTCGCATATTTTTGTTTCTGCGTGTCATCGCGTAACACAAGATTGAGATCCGTTCGACGGATCCGGCGTATAAACGTAAAAAACAACGAAAGTGAAGCCCGTGAAATTAAGAGGGATAAAAAGTTGGACATTTGCTAAAAGCAAAGCAACATCAATTACGAGAGTGAAAACAAGCGGAGATGAAAACAAAAAGAAACAAAAAATGAATCATGAATCCGGGGAAAGACGTCATATGACGCATTCGTACGAAAATGAATCCAGCTTTCAAGGAAATTGGCCTAATTTAAGCGGGTTTCGGGGGAAATGCGGGTTTACGGGTAAGACGGCGATAGGATACGACTAGCTCCTCCGCCGTCATTTCTCAAGACGCTAGACCTTAGAAATATATTTACGCTTTATCGAAGCTAGGCGTTTTCATCTTTTCAAAATGAAGGATTGTGTCAGGGCCAAACATCGACGTCTGGGACCTACACTGTTTCTGCATCGATCTCACGAGAGCTAGAGCTAGGGATAAAAAAGACGGAGCATTTGAATAAGTTAATGGGGTGAGAAGAGGAGAAAAGGGCTCTCCTCGCTACGTGTGCCCGAAGACGTCGTCAATTAGTCACGTGACGCGTTCTAATCTCGCCTTTGTCTCCCCTGGGGCTTTTTGGCTTAACGCGTTTGCCACTCCTCATTTATCATCTACAAATTGGCGATTGTCTCTCAGATTTAACGCCAAAAACAAACCACATTACAAACGCGCTGCGATCCACTTCCTCTTCCGTCTCCACGCAACGTTACCGAAGCGCGCGACAACCTACGCCATCGAAAAGCAGAGAACGCATGTCTCCTTCCTCTCCCTCGCTTCTCTTGAGTATGTGCGTCTCCTTCCTCTCCCTCGCGTGTCTGTGTCTCTTCGCCAAGCTCATCGTCTTCTAGCGCATACACAAGTGTCTCCTTCCTCTTTCTCGCTCACATTTCAACTTCCTCTCCCTCGCTCCTAGCGCATACGTGTTTTTTTCCTCTCCCTCGCTCCTAGCGCATACATGTCTCCTTCCTCTCCCTCGCTATTAGCACATACATGTCTCCTTCCTCTCCCTCGCGTGTCTGCGTCTCTTCGTCTTCTAGCGCATGTGTATCTCCTTCCTCTCCCTCGCTTCTCTTTGAGTACGTGCGTCTCCTTCATAACCCTCGCGTGCCTGCGTCTCTTCGCCAAACCCTTCTTCTTCTTCTTCTTCTTCCGTGGTGTTTATGGCCATCGTTTCGAAGGGAGAGCAAATCAACGCGCTCTCATCAAAATTGCGTTGGGCTCTTCAAATTTATTGAACATTCCGCGCATTTTTCAGACTTCATTTCGAACGTGTTTGGCGCTGGCGGTAAAGCGGGAAAGCAATTCATTATCCTTAATGGACATGGCGGTCAGAGCCATCTGGGGGACCGCGGGTGCAACGAACCCTTGTCGGAACCCTAGAAGCGCTATATCTAAATTTCACGCTTAAATTCACATTTTTTAAAAAAATGACAGCGCTTATATTTGTTAGCGCTACTTAATAACTGCATCTTGTTTTTTTTTTTTAAAGGATAGCCGCAGAATGGCACGTTGGGACCTAAGGATCCGATTCGGAAAAGACGTGCCTCACGTTAGCGGCATGTCGTTGATACGATATCGTCATAATTTTTTTTTTTGGCATTTTATTTCAGGGGCAATTTTCAACGAGGAGCAGAAAGGCAGCAGCGTAGAGGGCGCTTTCAAATACGCCGTTTACAGGATCAACAAAGATCCGCGCTTACTGCCCAACACGACATTAGTTTACGAGATACAATACGTGCCTAAGAAAGACAGCTTTCACGCTGGAAAAAAAGGTGGGTTTTTCACTTTCTTACATCTTATAATATTCAGCATTTTCATAAGCGTAAATTACATTATTTTGCTCAAAACCCCTTGGAAAACAATGGGTTGGCAAACGAGCAATGCACGCGCGTATTGCAGGGAAGCAATTTGAAAGAACAAGGGGCAGCCACTTGATGATCTTCATCAATTTATTGTAAGGTATTAAAGATGAGGTTGTTTTAAAATAACTTATAACGATAACTAAATAAGTAATTTTAGTATTTTGATACACTTATTTAGCTAACTTTTGCTCTAAAACCCTTTTAAATTCAATGGTTGGCAAACGTGCAACGCACGCGCGTATTGCAGGGAAGCAATTTCAATTTTACAAGGGGCAGCCACTTCATCAATGTATTACGAGGAATTAAAGGCGGTATTTGTGGTATTAAAAGATGAAATTGTCTTAAAACACCTTTTCACAATAAGTAAATAAATTACAGTGCCCGCCGCTTATAAGGATCACGTTGGGGCAGAGCATTTTGATCCTTATATCCGAAGATGCAGTATAGTATGGGTCAGAGGCTATTGTTCAATGTATAACATATAAGCTTTGTAATAAACTGTTTTTCATTTGTTGATATATCCATGAAAAGACATGTACATAAAACGACTAATGAAAATAAAAAAATGTTTTCAGAATGCATTATGGATACATCATTGATTAATCATTGTATTTTGGTATAACCATTAGAGACAATTAAGCCACTTATCGATATAAATGTACACATATAATTTCATCCGTGGTCAACATTTTTGTTGTTATTTGCAGGCTCATTGGTTTCTACTGTTTGAAATAGGATCCATCATAGAAAGATTTGGTTTTCTATTGGTTTTAATTTATTGTCAATTATTTATCCAATGCAAAATCTATGAAAAGTCAATTTTCTGATAAAAACTAATGGAATTTCTATTGTTTTCTATGGAAATTTTGACCATATATGCATGGTAGGCTGCACATTTTTAAGGCCTTATATAAATGTGTACTAATATAGTGTTCTGCCTGCAGATTTAAAAAAGAGGAACTGTAAACCTCGCAATTAACAGGCAAAAGCTGATCCTTATATGCGGCGTTTCTGATCCTTATAAGCGACAAGTTTTTTTATTGCATTCTATGGAAATGAATTGGGATTTGGATAATTGATCCTTAAAAGCGGCGGGCACTGTATTCTATTATTTTTAAACACGGATTTAGCCAACTTTTGCTCTAAAACCCTTTTAAATGCAATGGTTGGCAAACGAGCAATGCACGCGTGTAGTACAGGGAAGCAATTTCATTTATACAAGGGGCAGCCACTTTATTAATTTAATATGAGGAATTAAATGCGGTATTTGAGATATTAAAGATGTAGCTAGCTTAAAACACCTTTTTTACAATAAGTAAATACATTATTTTAGTTTTTTGATACACTTATCTAGCGAAATATTTGCACAATACCCCTTGTAAAAATGCGATGGTTACCAAACGAGCAATGCACGCGTGTATTGCGGGAAAGCATCTGTGTTATGCAAGGAAGCCTCGTAAAGTCTCCAGGGGCAAATATATCAAAACTTCTGTTTTTGTGATAAAAAGAGTGTAAAGTTGGTGTTTTTTTTGATAATAAATTTGCAAATTTGCTGAAGTAACTGAAAATTAATCTCGGTTAGCGACGTAATTTGTCAAAGTTTTCATCTTTGTTTCATTACGTGGCGTACGAGATACGACAGCGACTGTTTTAGGCCTACGCAAAAAGGGTCTCGAAAGCAGCAGTTTCCAGCTGAGATGTTTGAGAAAAGTCGAAAGTCTGCGGGGTGAAAATGCAATAAGGTTCGGCCTTTTCTCGCTAAATTGAACAACAATTTATTCTCATTATGATCTCGGGGAATCTCGGAGAATGAAACGTAGAAAAAAAAAATACACATACACCGCTTGCGAGCGCGCTATTGGACCTTTAGAAGAAGAAAACAGGCTTAGCGAAGCAAAGCCGCTGATTGTGTATTATAGTTATTTAGGAAGAAATTTCGCTCGCTTTTGTCGGCTTTTTTTTTTTTTTTCTCATTCGTGAAATTCCTCATTTTCTCTCTTTTCTTAGATTCGGTTTCAATCTTCTCGCACCTTTTTTTTTTGTAGTCTTCTTCCCTAAAATGACCCACATGTTTACGAAGAAAGATGGCTTTTACGGGTAAAGACTCGGTGACAATATTTAGCGATAAAAACTTTAAAAAATTAGGCTAAAATCATCTATTTTTATTTTTATACGTACTTTTTTTTTTTGATAACGATAACCGAGCGAGAATGTTTGTTACGTAAAAACTTTTAATTCCGCTTACCCGATTACTCTCAAATTTTTCACGACCACTCATCGATAGCCCAAATTAGCCTGAAATTAGTGGTGCATTGTGGGTATGTTTAGTCCCGCAGCTGTGCATTATGGGTATTTTTAGCCCCTTGGCGATGCATTGTGGGTATGTTTAGTCTCTCAGCATTGCATTGTGGTTAGGTTTTTAGTAACTCAGCGATGCATTATGGGTATTTTTAGTCTCTCAGCGATGCATTATGGGTATGTTTAGTCCGCAGCGGTGCATTATGGGTACATTTAGTCCCTTAGCGGTGCATTATGGGTATTTTTAGTCCCTCAATGGTGCATTATGGGTATGTTTAGTCTCTCGGCGATGCATTGTGGTTAGGTTTTTAGTAACTCAGCAATGCATTATGGGTATGTTTAGTCCCTTAGCGGTGCATTGTGGGTAGCTCTAGTCTAACAGCTTTGCATTATGGGTATTTTTTAGTCTATCGGCCGGTGCATTATGGGTAGTTTATTCCCTCAGCGGTGCATTATGTGTTTTTTTAGACCCTCAGTGGTGCTTTATGGGTATTTTAGTCCCTTAACAGTGCATTATGGGTATGTTTAGTCCCTCAGCAGTGCATTATGGGTAGATCGTGTCGCCTGATGTCGTACCCAACTTCCAGATTTTTGCTTAATGATGTGGAATGTAGGCACCGCACTCGGATATTAAGTATGTTAAGATATTTCTGTCCTAACTAGTTAAATTAAGGGTCTGTTTTTGTCTGGTTAGCATATACTATCGCAAACTACGGACCCAATCCGATGCGTACGTTAAACTCGAACTAGTTTATTCGAGTTTGTCGCAAATTTGTAGCGAACTATCGAAAGTCCTATTTTAAAAAAAATTCTTTCTGTCCTAACCGGTTAGAGCTGGGGCCATTTTGTCCTGTTAGCGAAACCTGTCGCAGATTACTTAGCGTTCCACGGAGTAGTCGGACACCGTTGAAATTCATTACCCCGTCGATGCCGTCGACAGTTGTTGTTGTTGTTGTTGTTGTTGTTGTTGTTGTTGTTGTTGTTGTTGTTGTTGTTTGCGGTGTCAATTGATTTTGTTTGTTCCGTCGCTGATGTCTACGTCCGTGTTTTTCTGTCTTTGAAGCCTGTTCGCTGATCCACTTCGGAGTGACCGCCGTCTTCGGTCCCTCCGATCCGGTGCTGGCCAGTCACGTGCAGTCCATCTGCGACGCGGTCGACATCCCGCACATCGAGGCTCGCTTGGACCTGGAGACGGAAGTCAAAGAGTTCTCCATCAACCTTTTCCCTTCCAACAGGCAGTTGAACAAGGCTTACGCGGACATGATACACTTTCTCAACTGGACCAAAGTGGCCATCATCTATCAGGACGAATACGGTAAGCCTGATTGCCCATCCTGGAATGTCCACCGTACGTGAGGCGTCGCTGATGCTTAAATCTGTTTTTATTTTTTAAGGTTTCCTGAAGCTCCAAGAGTTGGTTCGCAATCCTCCCAGGAGGAACATGGAGATGATGATCCGCCAGGGGGATCCAACCAATTACAGGAGGGTCCTAAAAGAGGTTAAAACCAAGGACTTTAACAATGTCATCGTGGACACCAGGCCCGAAGACATGCCGCAATTCCTCAGGGCGGTAAGATAGTGGGGCACGTGGAGGTCATCTTACTTTGGGGCCCATCTTACTACCTCTAATGGGCCCATTAGACATTACTAAATTTCGGTTGGCTCCTTTTTACAGATTCTTCAGTTGCAGATGAACGACTATTTGTATCACTATTTATTCACGACGTTTGTGAGTGGGGTTTTTTTTTTTTTGTTTTGTTTCTAAAACAGTTTCTTAAATTTGAAAATGTAAAAATTGTGAAAATGTATAATAATAAAAGAATCTAAAAATGTAAAAATCATCTTTTTTTTATTAGATGTACTCAAGTTCATCTTTATACTTTTGTACATCTAAGATTTCGTATTATTTCGTAAACATGCTCGTGCATGCTCAAAAAAAAAACCTATCACGTGCACGGGTTCGAAGTTCTAGCTATATAGAAGTCGATTTTCAAGTTCTAAAAAACGAAAAAAAATTTCAGAACGTGCGCGCGTGCGCACGTGCGCACGTGCAGTGCAGTGCAGTTCTAAAAATTGCGCCAACAAATTCACGTGCGCACGTTCTGAAAAATCTTTGTTTTTTAGAACTTGAAAATCGACTTCCGTGGAACGTGCGCGCGTGCACGTTCCGAAAACACCAAGAAAAAAAATCGATATTTAGAACCCGTGCGCGTGAGGTTTTTTTTAATATTAAAAATGTATCACGCGCGTTCTAAAAATCGATTTTTCTTTCTAAAATATCTATCACGTGCAGTTCTAAAAATATGAAGAAAATCGTTGTTTAGAACGACGCACGTGATTTTTTTCGTTCTAAAAATGGATTTTTTTCGTTCCAAAAATCTATTTTCTAACACACGTGATTCTATGCACGAACTTGTTTACGAAATAATTGTAAATCTCAGATGTACGATGATGAACTTGAGCACCTCTATTTTAATTTCTATTGTTTCACTTGCCTTCTTGTTGTTTGTTGATTTTTTACGTTGGCCTATTTCTGCTCACTTTCACTTGTCTTAATATCAATTCTGTGAATTTACTTTAGTTATTTTTAGTCATTTCTTTAAAATTTTGCTAAAACTTTTAAAGCAAAAAGTCGAATCTTATTTAACTGTTTTTTTTTTTTTTTTTTTTTTTTTTTTTCTTCTTCTTCTTCTGCGCTTTTTGCATATTTTTTGCATTTTTCTTGAATTTTTGGTTTCTCGTTTTCTCTTCCATTTTCATATTTTGATATTCAAATTTTTTTATTTTTTTATTCTGGATCGCTCTTTTGGGAGAAAAAAAAAGTGTGAATTATTAGGGTAATAAAGAAAAAGTTAAACCTCACAAAATGCTGATTCGTAGAAAAAAAAAACAAAAAAAAATCCTTTTCGATATAAAGCAAAAGTTTCGCGCTTTTTCTATTTTATTGTTATTGCCCTTTTTTGCATTTTTTTTCCTTTTTATATTTTGCCAAAAATCAATGCTTGAAAAAAGACGTTTTTTTTAAAAAAAAATATCATCCTGCTTTTTTAATTCTACGCTATTTCATTTAAAAGGCATTTTTTTGTGCTCTCATTTTGTGAAATTGCGGACAATTTTTACTCCAAAATTACTTATCAACTGAAATTCAACATAAATTCTTCAAGATTTCTGTAATGTCTTTAAAATTCATCGCTATTTGCTAAAAAAAACATGTTTCGTTTGTTCAGAATCTGGAAACTTTCGACTTGGAAGATTTCAAATACAATTACGTAAACATTACGTCTTTACGTATCGTGGACAGCAACCACCAGATGGCGGGACAGATCCTCAGGGACATGGAGAAGTTTCAGAATCTAGGACACAACATTCTCAACAGATCTTCCGTCATACAGGTCAATCGCACTCGGATCTCTATATAACGAACGAACGTTCCATCCCCTTAGCGTTCTCTATAGCGAGAGCCTTTTTTTATGTTGAACTCTTATGATGACAAGCGAGGACAAATTATCTTCCTTCTTCGATAGACTTTTGAACATGTTTTTTTTTTTTTTACCACCAGGCGGAGCCGGCGCTCATCTACGACGCCGTCCACGTCTTCGCCCACGGTTTGGAATCCCTCGAACGCAGCGCTACGCTACGGTTGGCAAACATCACCTGCGAAGACGAACTGCCGTGGAACGATGGCAGCAGTTTGTTCAACTACATCAATTCGGTGAGTCCGGCTCACAAGTTCCCGCGCTTGTTAAGTCTGGAAATCCAGAAGAAAGAAAATATAATTTTGCCGTAACTGCAGTCTTAAAAACTGCACTTCTTCACATTAACTGCAGTTTTTCTGCAATATAACGGAACAAAAAGTGCAGTTTTATATCTGAATTACTGCAATTTATTTAAATAAAACTGTAGTTTTTATGCATTTAAAGTAAAACTGCAGGTTTTTTGTAATGAAGCTGCATTTTTTTCGGATAAAGTGCAGCTTTACTGCTCAATAACTGCATTTTTACATCAGCTTTTGTGTAGAGAAAAATGCAGTTTTATTCAGTTAAACCGCAGTTTTACTGCTCAATAACTGCATTTTTACGGCAGCTTTTGTGCGGTGAAAAAATGCAGTTTTATTCGCGTACATTGCAGTTTCATTTGGATAAACTGCCGTTTTTGTGCAGTGAAAATGCAGTTTTATTCGGATTACAAAAACTGCAATTTTGCCACATATTTACTGCACTTTAACTGCAGCAGTAAAAGCGCAGTAATTTCTTATTTTTCCTTCTCTTAAAAACTGCAGTTTCACCGCGCATTTACCGCAGTTTTTCTGCCGTACAGAGTTGCATAAAAAACAGCAGTTTTAAAATTCTGCCGTAAACTACGCTTTAACACTTCAATTGTTTCAAATAAACTGCGGTTTGTTCGAATAAAGTGCAGTAGATTTTCACGGGATGACGTTTTGAAACGGTCCCACGTAAGAGCGCGCGGCAGAGTTTCAAATGTGCCGTTAACTTTAGGTGGAGTTTCGAGGACTGACCGGTAAGATCCAGTTCAAGGAAGGCCGCAGGACGAACGTCAAGCTGGACATCCTGAAACTAAGACAGGAAGCCCTGGCCAAGGTTGGTGTAAATAAGCGCTACGAGAATGTCCTCTAGCAGGTCCTCTAACGCCCGCTTTTACGCAGGTCGGAGAATGGACGCCCACCACCGGAGTCAACATCACAAATTCATCCGCTTACTACGAAGAGGGACAACCCAATATTACGCTCATGGTCACCACCATCTTGGTGAGTAGCTCAAACTCTCAAGGCATCCCAGCCGTCCTAGAAATTCCTAAATTTTTATGTCGTCCTAAATACTCCTATATTTCCTACAATTTCCTATATTTTTCATGACGTCCTTTAATGTCCTATATTTCCTTAAATTGTCCTATATTTCCTATAAATTCCTATATTTTTGATGTTGTCCTATATTTCCTTAAACTGTCCTATAATTCCTATAAATTCCTAGATTTTTTATGTCGTCCTAAATAGTCCTATATTTCCTACAATTTCCTATATTTTTATGTCGTCCTTTAATGTCCTATATTTCCTTAAATTGTCCTATATTTTTGATGACGTCCTTTAATGTCCTATATTTCCTATAAATTCCTATATTTTTGATGTTGTCCTATATTGTCCTATATTTCCTTAAACTGTCCTATATTTCCTACAATTTCCTATATTTTTTATGTCGTCCTTTAATGTCCTATATTTCCTATAAATTCCTATATTTTTTATGTCGTCCTAAATAGTCCTATATTTCCTACAATTTCCTATATTTTTGATGACGTCCTTTAATGTCCTATATTTCCTATATTTTTGATGTCGTCCTAAATAGTCCTATATTTCCTATAAATTCCTATATTTTTAATGTTGTCCTATATTGTCCTATATTTCCTTAAATTGTCCTATATTTCCTATATTTTTGATGTCGTCCTAAATAGTCCTATATTTCCTACAATTTCCTATATTTTTCATGACGTCCTTTAATGTCCTATATTTCCTTAAATTGTCCTATATTTCCTATATAAATTCCTATATTTTTTTATGTCGTCCTAAATAGTCCTATATTTCCTATAAATTCCTATATTTTTGATGTTGTCCTATATTGTCCTATATTTCCTTAAATTGTCCTATATTTCCTACAATTTCCTATATTTTTGATGACGTCCTTTAATGTCCTATATTTCCTTAAATTGTGCTATATTTTCATTAACTTTTCTACAGGATTGTAATAACTCAGGATGACAAAACAAGTCCTGGAAGACCTAAAAATTTCCTAAATGTCCTAAAAATGTACTAAATAGACCTACAAATGCGCTCAACTGCCCTACACGTCCTGGTTTCAGTGTTCTAATGGGTCTCAATCTTGGTTGTTAAATAGTCCTAAATATTCCTAAAAAAAAAGTCCTAAATCACCTCTGAATAATCGAATAATCGTTGTAAAAATGATGTTTATAAAATCAAATTTGTTGCTTTTATATTTTGATGCAGATAAGCAAATACATGTAATTGTTCATTTTATGATAAAAGCATATGATGTTTTTGGATTAACAGCATGTTGAATAAGCATAAAACTGATTAAGATAACTGGCCCCTAAAATGCCCCTGGCATGTAAGGGGGCTGGAAGGAAGGGGGGGGGGGGGAGGGGAACAACCCTTTTTTAAAAGTTTAAATATAGACCCCCAATTCCTATTTTTTTTTTTTTTTTACAAATTACGAATCTGATGCGCTTAAAAACACAGTGAATTTTGTGCTAATTTCGGCACAAGATGCGATATTAAAAATTAAAATTCCATAGTATACATTTCAAAAAAGTCACCTTTCAACTTTGAAAAAGTCCGAAAATTTAATAATCTATAAAAGTCCTAAAAATTGAATATGAAAAATTCTTATATTTTCAAAGAAAATGTCCTAGAATTCCTGTATTTTTATCCCTAAGGGTGAAAACAAAGTGCGATTAAAGAATCGCTTCATTCTAGAATGATTCCTAAAGACATAGCTGCAATTCGCGATGCACCCGCACATAGTATAGCGGCGCGTCAAAGAATACATCTTCACATCATTCTAGCATGAATCCATGACACGAACGAGTATAGTGCTATCAGCGAATCAAGAATCGATTCATTCTAGAATGATTC
>JAQGCC010002013.1:0-20317 GCA_034698905.1 Xestoiulus laeticollis | reverse complement strand
TAATTTTATTAATTGTAATATTATTTTAATTGTAATGTTATGCAATGAAACGCACCAATGTGTAGGCTGCACACAACACAGTGACGTCACGCTGCATTGCGTTCCGTTCCCTTGCGTTTGTGCAAAGCAACGCTGCAGTGTGAACCAGGCTTTAGACAGTTTATGACTCGTTATCGTCAAGGTACACCCGATCGTCCGTGCTGCCAAATCTCCCTATTGTCAAAATATGTTATACATGATACATTTGTACCCATGGAGTGCCTATTTTGTCACAACACGTGTTCCCCTAAAGCGTGGCATTTGTTCCTTTCCTATACAAACAACTTAAACTAAGGCCGGAATTCATAGTCGTCGAATAAGCACTACTTGTGTGTTAAAAGTATACAAATAAGTACTACTTACACGACTATGAATTCCGGCCTAAGAATAAAATTAGGAAACGCATCAGAGAACACTCAAAAGTTATCAATATAAAAATAGAACACCAGGTACTCATTTTAACCTGATGTGATATAATAGGAAAAAAGAAGGCATTATACTAGTATATCTTTTCGTTCTTTTTTGAAAGAACATGCATGGATACCATCGATGTTTATGGGCTAAAAAGTAGGGGAACGCCCAAATGCAGGAAGATCTATTTCAGAACCTTTTTTTTTCCCTTCCCAGAATGCATCTGTTCGCGCAAGGCGCGCATGCGCCGTTTTCCCTCCGCTCGTATAACGCGTCAAACGCGATTAGGCCTATTCCTTGTTTGATAAATTGTCACCAGAGGGCTTTCGCTAATGACGTTACTTAATAATAACGATAATTTAAAATGATTATTCCATTAAAGGCGTCGGGCCACGAAGCAAGATGGCGGCTCTCTACGGTAACAATAAAACAGCGTTATTATTATCATAGCGATAATAACGAAGAGGCAGAGCGGACTAATTCCACCTCATTAGCATATTTGCATCTAATTAAGATCAGAAATTCATCCTTTACCCTTCTAATTCTCCAAAATCCTCAGACTTAATTCCGTTCAAACAACAACAACTTTGAACCCGCCATTTTCTTTCTGCCTTTTAATTCTTTTTAATATTTATGCGAATTTAAGTCGCCTTCCATATTATGCAAATGAGGGGATTCTAGACGCTTTCGAACGCTCCTGGCCCCGCCCCCTTCGGTACCATCACGTGACGCTAAGTCTGAAATCGATTCGTTAACGACACTTTCGAACCTGCATGGTTATAACATGGCTTTGAAGGTCAAAGTTCGAGTTGGGTAAGGGCCACGAAAAAAGTAGGGAAACTTGAACAATAAAAATGGCCCTTTGCATCCTTAACAACTAAAGTATGTATGGTTCGATATACATCATTAGTATAAATTGAATACAGTGACACCTGTGAATAAGGGCCCTCAATATAGCGTACTACCTGGAAGTAGCGCACCCTAACAGTCGGCACGGATCGATTTTATGGAACAAACTTAGTATACCTTTATATAGCGTGTTACCTGCGAAACACGACTTGTACACTAGTTTCTTTGTGCATCTTAATTATGGTAAGATCGGATGATTTTTACATGTATGTACAATTTTGCACGTACATGTGTACAGTTGAACACGTACTAATACATGTTTACAGTTGTACACATGATATGTACAGTTGTGCAAGTGCATGTAAACGAACATGTGAATACAGTTGTACAGATGTACACCAAGGGTACGTACATGTGATATACTAGTATACAGTTGTACACATGTAAACGTGTACAGTTTTGCATGTACATGTATACTCATGGGTGTGTAGTCATCACTTTAGCTGAACCCTCCAAATAGCATATCCCTCCAAATTGCACACCCCATGGTTCGGTCCCAAGCGGGTGCGCTATTCACAGGTTTCACTGTACATTATAATTACCAGATTACTGTCGAAACCCCGCCCCTTATAATGATCACGTGTGGGCATGCGAGGGGACACCAGCAGGGGGGACGAGGAGATATCAGAGTGTCCATTTTCCAAGTCTGGTCATTTTTTTTTTTTGTTTGTTTGTTGGTGATGTCTAATTTATTTGTTTTCGTTAGATAATTATTTTTCGTTTGTTTTTTCTCCCCCTCAGTCATTGTCACTCACCGGGCCTGATCCCCATAAATCACGTGTGCGAGTGAGGGGTCAATCCGGCTTGACCTCTGTCCACCTCCGTCCAGATCCTGGATCTTAAATCAACCCCCCACAGACTCGTCTTTTTTTTTTAAACTTTTTTTCTTCTTCGGTTTTCAAAATCTTCCCCATTTGGTGCCAATACCGGTTGACAAAGATGGCCGATGGTGGGCGGGGTCAAGTCTAGCATTCTTCTGGTGCGTTTGACCCCAGGCGACCTTTCGTCCCACGAAAACCCTCGAAAAATATCCGCGAAATTTCCGAAAAAAGGCAATAAATCGCCGAATTCTTGCAAAAGATGGAGGGACAAACACTTGGCATTTTTGCTGGTTTTGTCCCTCCTTCATTTCTTGACCCCGGGGTCAACCTCCCCTCAATTTCACTTACCTCTTAAGTTGTCTTAATTTATGTCCCCACATCAGGTTTCCTGCGTATGCCCACATTTGCACACATACACACACACAAAAACCTCCGAAAGAAACAAGAAAACCCGTTAGATAATGTTAAACGAATGACCACCAGGTGACCACAACTGTGTGCTGGTCAACCCTCGCTGAAACTATAGAGACCCCTGGAGGCGAAAACTACAACTTCGACACACATGCAACTATGGCACTACCTGAAAGTAGCGATCCTTTTCAGTGGGCACGGATCAATTTACACAACCAGCTCAACCTGCAAATAGCACACCTTTTGGTTCGGTCCCAATTGTGTGCGCTATTCACAGATTTCGCTGTAGGTAAATTCCCCTATACCAGGGGTCGGCAACCTTTTGAGACGGAAGAGCCAAAAGTGATAATTTACAAACTTTCTCAGTTTTTAAAGAGCCACTTTTTGTATTATGGTGCAGCGTGTTGTAAAACGACACGTTATCGACAACACTGTTTTGTATTGTACTGTGCATGTGCAGCTCGAAACGTAATCCCGCATGTCGGAAACGTCTATGTTAAGCAGATGCGCTAATCGTGGCAAACGTTTGCAGACGATTCCGCCGAAAACTGCCAGTAAATTTTAAATTGCGCACACACAAAAATTAGAGGGATTGAGCAAGTTTCCTTTAATCTTGACGAGATTGGCAGCACTGTTTTTTTGCTAATGCGGATCGATGCTCTGGTGGCCATTTACGGAAACTCCTTGGAGGTCTTTTTGAATCACCATCAATGGCAGGAATGCGGCTTTGCTCCCTGCACACCAAAGTTTTGCCAATGCGATTGATATTTCATGTTGATTGTAATAACTTTATGACCTTCCCTCGTACATGTACATTACACTTGTAATTCCAATTCCCATCTTTCTCGTTACATTTCAAGAAAGAAAAAAACATGCAGTTTTATGTAAAAACGTGCATTTGAAATTTCATTCATTATCCATTCCGTATATATTTCAATATACCACATTACACATATTTCATTTCTTCCAAAAGCATAAAATTCCCCATACCCGTACATTATATTTCCGCTAAATCAAACGCGTATCCTCGAACAAAACCTTTCAACGTAATTATTTTCTGCAACTATTTCGTTATACATGTACGTTTCCGTGTTAAATTGAACGAAACCACAAACATTCACACTTTAATATCACGTACAATTTGACGTTTTTTCATACAAGAAACCATAATGTTATTTGCTTCAAATTTTCATTTTCATCAGAGTGACATAATACCATTCCTTCTCAACAAACCGAAATTTCATTTAACACCCGATAACGGGTTCCATTTGAGTAATTGTAAACACGTTTTAACCTCAAAATAAGAAAAGAAAAAAAAAGCAATTTTTTCGCCAAAAACCGTATAGTTGGGTTGTTTTTTTTTTACAAAAAGGGAAAAATGGCAATTTCGTAACGTTGAAATATGTTTATTTTGAGGGGGGATTTTAGTATCGTCCTAATAGCGTTGAAAAAGGGGGTTAAAACTATGTAATTACAGCTTTTCCGCTAAAGTGTGATCCAATAAGAAAAGAGATTATTTCTGCCAACTGAATGCAATTTATTTGCATAAAATTTTGAAATGCGGGGAATTTTTCTCCTTTTTCCCTCTTTTCTTCTTCTTTTATCCTCGTTTCTTGTTGTATTTAAACGCGTTTTAGTATTTTTCGCATCAGATAGTTTTAGGGTTAAGTGCGTTTATACTTCATCCTATAAATCAAACGTTGTCACACTGTCTTTTGTCAACATTTTTTGAAAACTAACCCCTACTTTTCAAGCCCCTATTTTATTCCTGCAGGTTCCCACAATGCATTTCCGCATCCATGCAGGGTTCGTCCCCTGCTTCCCAATCAAAATTCCTCAAAATTTCAAAAGCAAACTGCCGTCTAAAATGATGAATCTACGACGACGATTGTTTTTCCATCATGTAACATTTAAATTTCTGCATGCCATAGTGCTTTCAAAAAAACGTTAGGACCTAGAAGCTGATTTCAGACAAATGGATTAAACTTGAAAAAAATGCATAGGAAATGCATGGGGAACGCGCTATGCCACAGTGTTTGCCACTGTCTTGACATTTTTCTGGTTTTGAAGCTTCAATTCAAACGTTATAGAGTTTAGAGGGATTGGGCAAGGTTTACTTTAATCTTAACGTGAACGATAAACACATTATGGCGCATGCGCAATAAGTTTTGCGCCGTAAAAGTCGTTATGCTCATTAAAAACGTTGTGGTATCACGTTAAACTATAATAGAGGGATTGAGCATGCCTCCCTTAATGCCCCGTTAATTGATTTACCTTAACGAGAACGCATTGGAAAAACATACAGTGCTGTCAATGTGATTAGCATTAAGGGAGGCGTGCTCAATCCCTCTATTGAATTGTCGTCTGCCCTCAACCACAAACCAATTAATGTCTCCACGCATGCGCATTGGCAAAAAATACAGTGCTGCCAATGTCGTCTAGATTAAAGGAAACCTGCTCAAACCCTCTTATTGTGATCCCCACAGAGCTACATGCACATGTATGTTACCGTTTTTGTTACATGTTACATCATATTCCTATAGACAGTATACATGTATATATCTTTCATTGTTGCATCAGTTAGGTCATCAAAATCCCAATAAAAGTGTCCATAAATTACGTGGAAAGGTCATTTGCTTAGTGATTAAGCATGTATCCTCTTAGCTGACCTTTTAACCCCTATAGATACTCTCGCAAACGTTGGGCAGTCAATGGTCAGTTGGGCTCACATTAGACGGATGAAGTGCCTTTAATGATCTGGAAGATTAAAAGAGATGGAGCAGAGGTCAAGAAGGCCTTAGACGAAAGGTCAGATGGGGTTCAGCCATTAAACGAGGCTAATCCTAATTGGTCAATTCACGCTTGACCGCTGTCTGTGCAACGCGCAGTTAAGCGAAAACATCGCGAAAGGAAAATGATGACCATCAAATTAAGTCTTAATCTCAGGATTAAACTTTAATTGAAGTCCGAAGGTGGACACGGACTATTGCATAAGACATACAGATTTAAGATGGGACCAAGTACAATATGCATACATTATATACATATGGCACCTCTCCTGGAAAAGTCCTTACTTTTTGGACTTCAAAACCTGTACGAACCATGTATATACAGTATGTAATTTATGTAAAGGATTTATTGAAGTCTTGTCATCCACTGCAAACATTTGTCAAATTAATCATTCGATTTTGCCAATATTTCTCTTGTCTGAGGGTGGTCATCTTCCCTAATGCTTTAACGATGGTCGTTAATAAATCAATGCTTAAAAATGAAGATAACGGGCAAAAAAAAAAAAAAAAACCAGTCATTCAGGTAAAAAAAACAAAAGGTTTTTGGGATGAGGGGGTCCAGTATTTGCCAAATATCTTCAAAACCGGTAATCGCATCAAGTTCAAATTTTGGGGGTTCATGAATCGAGGTCAGCAATATCCAAAACGATTAATTTCGTAGCGATGCTCCATTAATTTCCGACGCTGCATGGACACAAAAATGGAAACAAAAGGTGAAAAACGATTCACGAAAACGATGGAAAAAGGACTTTTTTGTGAGTTATGCATGCCTATACATTACGAACACGTTTAAACGTTGCTGAACAACTCCTTAATGTCCAAAAAAAAACCAACTCCTATAACTAATTACACCGTACACATACGAGGGAAGGTCCTAAAGTTATTCCAATCAACATGAAATATCAATCGCATTGGCAAAACTTTGGTATATATACTTCTGAAATATAGCTGAAAAGGCCCTTTTAGATTACTCAAAATGGCCGCCTCTTCATGATTGGAACAAGCGATGTTTGTCAGCATCGAACAGCCGGCAATTTGCCAGATTTATTTCATTTCTGCATGTTTTATTAAGCGCGTTTTATTTGAATGCTCGTTTGCATCAAGTCGATATTTTGCTTGCCATAGTAACAAAATTCCAATTGCTGGCTGTTGAATGTAGCGCCGTTATTGTTCACTTTGGCGCGCTAATGTCACGCCATCTATCGATTTTCATCAAGTACTATTTTATGAAGAAAGCAATAACAAAAAAAACTGAGGTGAAATTCATTCATGCAAAACGAAAACGTTTTGAAACACGTGTTTCGTTTTATGAGTTGCCCTAAATGCTGCCTCTTCCGTTTTCGTTTTTTATGAGTTGCCCTCATAAACGTGTACGCGGGTAACCTTTAACCCTGGAGGGTCGTAATGTCAAACGTATAAAACCCAATGGGCCGAAATTCAAATTCTCCTTTAAAAAAAAAGAGTTATCGTTGAAATAAATCTTGTTGTCACCCAAAAGTATTTCACCCCATTTTTTCCCCATGCATAATGTGTAGTATCTTATATCAATCGATTTAATCGACGATTAAGACAAAAATGGTTAATTAAGATCCGGTTATCAGGTGATTTTCAAAAAAGCTGAAATACAAGGGATTTAATTTAAAATTTTCTGAAATTTTGAAAACTTACATGTATATACACAATAGAATATATAAAATGAAGATGACAAGGGGATTACAATTTGAAAAGTTTAACAGAAACAGGAACACAATAGCGAGATAAAACTGCACGATCGATTACGATACGTTTACGATTACTATTGTCGCTAATCGTATTCCTGTTTCCAAAAGACGCATCGCCATTCGCTAAAAAACAGTGCACCCACGCATGCGTGTATCATAATCGCTCGTGCAGTTTTATCTCTCTATTGCTATAAAATATTTCCGATTAGAAGAAGTACATGTACATATTTATAAAAAATCCAAAAGATATATTCAGAAATTCCAAAATCACTAAGGAACATATGGGAAGTATAAGTTATGATGATGAACTACGTATATAAATCGATATACCAACATTTGATTTACGAGCCGATATTTACATTATCAGAATGTTTCAACACGCCAAAATGTCATGATCAGAAGTTTGCAAAACTGTTCAATAGATTCATTCGGCGTGTTGAAATTTCGCTTTAATATAAACATGACACACCTATATGACACGATTATAGATCTAGTCAAAAAATTTCAAAAATTATCGTATTTTCAAGCCTTTTTCATCATTCAAAACACTCAAATTTAAAAAAAAAAAAACAGAAATTCGATAATAGCGAGATTAAGCTGTCTTGCGTTCAACGTAAACGCAGGAAAAGTTATCTGACAGCACTGTAATTTTCAATGTATATATGAAGCAGACGAGGTTTGCGTACCACGTGAACGTGAACGTAAACTATTTGACAGCCAGGCCTATGTGCAATTTGAAACTGGCGTTTACGTTCGCGTTGACCACAAGACAGCTTAATCTATAATACATTCTAATGACATTTTAAACTTTCGAACATGTTGATTCGTTCCATTCAAAAATTAATGTAAAACAACATTCCCATATTTTTCCTAACCTAAACTAAAAAGCATCCCAAACTTATAAAAAATTAAAATTTTTTATAAGTTTATATAAACCCGCAGCAACGTGAACTTCAAAGATGAAACCTTAACAACTTTAAGCACGCTTAACACGTACATTGTACAATTGTATATAGTGTTCTTAATTGTGTTTAAGGATTATCCCATGCAACGATCTCCAAATTTCTTACAAGTTTTTTGAGTTTTAACTGAGCTAAAATCCGGTTTTGGATATCTTTCTTCTCGAGGCTATACTAACTTCTATACAAAATGTATCAACTATGAAGAAGACGAAGACGATAGAAAAATCAATGTTTTTTTTTTCTTCTGAGCTTTGCTAAACGATGTTCAGTCAGCCCATTAAATTAATGTCAAGTTAACACTTATTGGCTAATTTATTAGCCGATAACGAGGGTGATTAAGGCGATTTGTTTACACCTAAACCCCTCCTCATTTGCATGCCGCACGAAGCCATATATGAAAACCGGTTAGGATGTTTTTTTTTTTATAACGGTTAGGATAAGGTATTTTTTAAAACACACCTGCTGAGTTTAAACGGGTCGACACCGGTTATCCGAAGAAACCCTATCACAAAAATAAATTAGTATACAAAATATTTAAAAAATGAAGGTGGCGCTGCTATCAGTCTTTAATAGGCTCCTTCACGCGAGCTGGCAACGCTTTTTCGCGTAATTAAATGAGCGCATGACCAGCGCATGCGCACATCTAATCGGCGATTGCATTTAATTCAGGATTGTACACAATAAAAGCTATAGCTTGATTCAATGATAATGTTTGAGCATGCACTGTTTTAGCATTGATTCTTTATCCTTATATTCGAGTCGTATACATGTATATGTTTTTCCTTCTTCTTGTACATGTATAGGCCACAGTTTTCTTTTTCGCAATATATTTGTGCATCAGCACGCATGCATAAGCAGGACCTTTATGCAAATTAAATGGTTCGGAAAAATAAAATACCATAAAAAAATATCGCCTTTTGGCAAAATGGCGACATTTTGATCTTTTAAAAACTTTTATTATTTACAAACTTGTTCCATTCCTCTCGATGCTTATTTAAGTATGACAAACTGGTGAATGGGGACAGTAATTTGGAGCACAAAATCTAATAAGATTAGCCCGTTTTTCATTAATAATAAAAACGGTTCATTTTAAAAACAGCTTTACATGTACATGGAACATGTATATAATCACCAAAAAACTAAAACTTTTCAACAACATTTCGTTAAAAATAATGCACGACATGTTAGACCATGTAAAAATTCCTTATTCTCGTAAAATACATGTACGTATTTTAGGACATGAAGCTTTTGGTGTATGGACTTATAGGGCCTATATAAAAGTTTAACCATTGCACGCAGACATATGACTTCAGGACATTGTAAACCCCCTCGTTTCATCCCATAAAACAAATCATATTAATCCAATTGTACAACAAGAAGGAAACCTGACTCCGAGGAGCCATTCAAAAAATCAGGCCGAAGAAGGCAAAAAAAAGCGATATAATTTGCAGAAAAATTCTTCAATGGGCGGCCATCTTGGGACTCTCCAACCGGCCTTAATTTCCCATTTCAATGAAACGGGACATAAATCGGGAGAAAGGAGGGGGGAGCTGAAATCGACTGGGGAAAAGGCAGAAAAAAAAAAAAGACCAAAAGATTGCCTTTTTGTTTTTCGCCATTGTGTCACGAAGTATTTTTTGGCAATTTTAAGAACGGATCTGAAATTTTTATTTGGCGTGAAATTAAGCTTCGGCTAGCAATTTCGTGAGTTTTTCGTGTCCCCTAAGATGGCCAAAGTGTCCCCAAACCGCCTCCATCATTCCCTAATATGAAGCGGAGTTACGACTCCATTATAAGGCGAAATGGGGCGAAGGAGGGGGCAAAACCTTTGAAATATTAAAGGAGCGAATGCATTAGGGACAAGTTTAATTATGCGCGTACGGACACAAACAAAAGGTTATCCGCGGGAACAACGAGCCATTTCGGCTATCAAAAACGGGATTTAGTACCAGGTATCGCCGTGTGCCCCCTCCTGCCCAGGTGGGGGTGAAGGGGTCAACTCCAATCTGCATACAAATCCAATTGCTCAGCAAAAGTTGCTCCTTCGAGATTGTGACGAGCGCGTTAAATAGACGACATTAGGTTTTTCAAAAGCTAGAGGAGCACCGAAAACGAATAAAAAAGCTGCCTTTTGTTTATGCTTTTATTCGGACGAAATGAGGATATTTATGAGCATATCTGGATTAAGTCCCGATGGCCGGAAATTTATTCTGCACTTAAGTCGTCCGCGTGGGGGCGCTACAAGCATGGGGCGTAGACATTAAGGAGATTAAGCTGTCTTGGGTACACGTGAACGTATCTGACAGCAGTGTATTTTTCTCTCGTTTACGTCTACGCCAAGCCTGCATGCCTTCTTCACGTACATATGTGAACTATTGGACAACAGGCTCAAGTGCAATTCGAAACGGTAGATTACGTTAACGTTGAACGTAATACAGCTTAATCTCCCTATAAATTAACGTGACGGAACGGGAACGATTGAAAAGAATTTCCAGCATTTGAAAAAGAAAAACAAAAGAACGAGAGGAAAATCAAACAAAGTGTCAAGTTTGGAAAGAGTAGAATGTGAAAAATTGAAACGTGACATATGTTTAAATTTAGAAAAGGAACAAGAATTCGAATTTTGTTAAAAAGAACACGAGAAATTCGGAGATTGTGAAAAGTACACGCAAAGAATTCGAAGAATGTTGTAACATTTTGAAAAAAAGCATGTAATGAAAATCGAATATACATGAACATGTATATAAAGGAATCATGCAAGTTGGGAAAGAACTGGATCTTGGCAAGTCGAATTTGGAAACAAGTGAGAATTGAAATTCTGATGGAAAAGAACACGAGAAAATCGAATGAGAATTGAAATTTGAAAAAAAAAGTACACACGTTTAACAGTTTAAAACAGAATATGAGGAAAATCGAACAAGGAATCAAGTTTGGAAATAGAATATAGGGAATCCTATTTGGAAACCGAAATGAGGATGAGGATTCGAATTCTGATGAAAAAGAATATGAGAAATTTGAATTCGAATTAAAATTTGAAAAAAGAACACATGATGAACAGTTTTAATCAGAATATGAGGAAAATCGAAAAAGGAATCAAGTTTGGAAATAGAATATAGGGAATCCTATTTGGAAACCGAAATGAGGATGAGGATTCGAATTCTGATGGAAAAGAATATGAAAAATTCAAATTCGAATTAAAATTTGAAAAAAAGAACACGAGTAATTGGAATGATGTTCCACATATTGAAAAAGAACGAGAAATTGGAACGAGGGTGCCCGATGTGGTTCCACTATATCCAGATTCAATTGGGACCATGCATGTCCTCTTGAAACGCCAGATGGCGCTCCTAGCCGGCGCATCTTCAAATGCCACCGCATATGGAAATCATGGTCGATTTATGCAAAAACGTTTGCTTTTTCTCCCTCCCTTCTCCCTTTTTCGAAACACCCCCAAAAATTTCTCAGACAAAAGCGCCTTTTGCGTCTTCGCATTTTTGTCCCATTTGTACATACGCGATTACGGCATCGATACACGAAACGAAAATGGGAAAAATGCAAAAATTTCAATTATACTATGCAAACTAGCAGCCATTAGTGGAGTATTTTAAGTTGAAATGATTGCCAGGGAGGGAATTATTAAGCCAGAAGAGGCTGAATCTCAATGCTTCACATCGCCCCCCAAAAACGCTTTTTTTACGTTTTCCCTCCCGCTTTAGAGGCTTATTCCTATAACGCGTTTATATTATACAAACAAATCAATGTTGAAATTTGTGAAGAAGCTAAGAAAAGACATCCTGAATAATAATATTATTTACCCTGACGCCATTTTTACTCTCGCAGGAATGGGAGGTATACTGTACATGCCATAAGCCCATAACGCCATCCAACGGCAAGGTAAAACTGGGAACAATCACTATACATGTATGTATATACACGACAGAACTTCATTTTGATATTTTTTTCAAGTTGGATTGTTCACTCAAAAAATTAAAATTGAAAAAGATTAACATTCTAAAGAATCGAAAGACATGTACTATACACGTGTACTGCAATGGCATCATTTCGTTATTTTTGCCCATCATGATATAAGGGCCGTCCATAAATGACGTCACGCACTTTACACATTTGTGACGATGTGTGACAAGGGGGAGGGTGTGTTAAGAAATGTGACGTCACGTAGAAAAATCAAAATGTGCTATACTTTAAAGAACAAGTTTGATCAAAATAGTTTTGCAAATTTCAGTTTTCCATTTCCTCATCTTTAATACATGTTTTCTCCTGCAATATCAGAGTGCAGCGCCACATTATACATACAGAGATTACAATGACAATGACCAGTTTTCGAGGTGTGTGAGAGGGCAATCAGAGCTTTAATTGTCACGTCTTATTTGAGGGGGTCTAACTTTTTGTGACCAAGTGTGACATGGGGGCAAAAATCTGCCAAAATCGCATGACGCCATTTATGGACAGCCCCTATGAGGTGTAACAACAATGGTTGATGATGTTCCAATGTGAACATAGCATTTTTTTTTTCGTAGTCTCTCGAGTGTATTGGCACGAAGCCCGTTGCCCATTGGTCATTGGCAAGTAAGTTTTAAGAGCATGCAAATGAGGCTTTTTCGACATAACGCACTAATTTGCATAGGGATGGGCGGCGCCATCTTAAAACGCCTTTCCATAAAAGCGCATTCAGCCGAGGCTCAATTTGGGCTGCAAAATGCTAAGCCGTGAAAATGTGACTGAAATTCTGATCTATTCGCGCCATTTAAATATTGAAAAAAAACGCATCGTTTTGCCTTCTCCTCGTTTTGCATATAGGCAAATAGGGAATAATGGACGGCCATTCGACGCCGGAATAATATCTCACATGTTCAGCTTTTAAACTGCTTAGGCCTCGACCGGAATATATTTATAGTATTAAATATTACGCTCCCGTTTTGCGTGTAAACAGTTTAAGAGAGCCTCTACTTTTTCTTCTTCCTTATATTGTGTTTATGTATATCGAGGACTCTCTCACTTAAAAAGATTGCTTTTCTTTTTTGCAAAATGCTTCAAACGCTTAGGCCTATGCCAATGTATAAAGCTTTTTCAGGAAAATAAAAAACAGCCTTCGATCATGTGATATCAAGTCCTGGCATTTGTGGAAAAAAAAAAAAAAACAATTTTCGAACTTTTTTGAAAAAAAGACTTGCTATAGAATCATGCGATATGCGCTTGTTATATGCATGACATTCGAATTCGAAAAAAAACACATTTATAATAGCTAGTATACAGGTAGAAATGTTCATGTACATGTATACATTCCACTAAAAAATAGAAACTTTTCACACTGAATGTAGGACCCATGTACATCCCAATAAGCACTCAATATTAGCCAATATAATGTACATGTATACAGGCAAAACGCATTTTTCAATATTAGCACAATATTGCCATGTTAACATTTTGCCATAATCGCCAATATATTACAATATATTATAAATTGACCTATATTGCATGGAATAGATTTAGGTCTAATATTGGTCCTCTTATGTTATCAATATGTAACTGAACTAACAATGGCAAATAAATTGGGCCAATATAGGCCCACTATTGAATGCAAAATAAGAGTGCAATATTGGCCACGTATTGCATATATAATAAGCTTGAGAATATAGGCCGTTTCATTCGCCAATATTCGACCAATCGAGGTCCAATATTGTGTGCTACTTGGGATGTGCAATGATTAAAGGTATAAGTTCTATATATAACAATCTTGCATGTATAAATGTAGCGTATATGGTGTACATATATGTATACATGTAACTATTCAACGTACACTGTATAGATTCTTCAATACAATAACATCTGTTGCCCTAAGGGTCGATCAATGCCTGACCTCCCAACAAACAAGCACATTGTTTAAAAATATATTCTCTTGCATATAGTGAATCATCAATTCATGACTCCAGCCTTGTCTTAAGCAAGGAATCAAACATGGAAGTGTGTTCAGAATTCAACAATCGGTCATCATCATTTATAATAAGGTACAGTATGTGTATAATAAGGGGTATAAAAAGTATCAAAAACTGCTAA
Organism: Xestoiulus laeticollis; assembly: GCA_034698905.1. NCBI lineage: Eukaryota > Metazoa > Arthropoda > Diplopoda > Julida > Julidae > Xestoiulus > Xestoiulus laeticollis. The sequence continues at coordinate 6,179 of JAQGCC010002013.1, read as the reverse complement.
TTACTGTCAGGTCAGGCGTGAGTCGAGTAACAACTATCCCAGGAGTAATCATGGCTTGAGTTGCTGTTTAGGTTGGCTCTGTGAGTCGACTCCAATGAGTTTTTACTCCAAATTATTTGAAGGGCTTTGAAGCCCATTCAGGTTTCTGCATGTACATGTACATGTACAGGTATATACCATTTTGAAGACCTCCTTTTTATGCATGTCAAGTGCAGTGGTCAAGATGCCAGCACGCTGGGCTTGAGATTCTTATTTGCATTACACATGCCATATATTGAAAGGTTCTGCAAGGTTCAAAATTACGTTTGTATATTATAGTATTTTATTCAGGGTGGCAAACACTTTTTGAGATTCAATATTTAGGACTTTTATAAGATTGAAATTTTAAGAATTTTTAAAAAGTGACATTTTTTTAATTTGGAATTTGAGTTTTAATTCGCATTTATGCCAAAATTAAGACAACATTTACTGTGTTCTTAGCGCAGATTCGTAATTTGAACACACAAAAATTGGTGTCCCTATTTAAATTTTCAAAAAGGGCTCCATCCCCCTTACAGGGTGGCCAGTTCATAGGGGGCCTTTCAGGGCCAGTTCTCAGGAGCCCCAATATATCTTAATCAGTTTTAAACTTATTCAACATGCTGTTCCAAAAATCATGCTTTTATCATAAGATGCACAATTATTTGCTTATCTGCATCACTATAATAGCTATAAATCCATTTCCTGTTTGGTCTTCTTCATAACTGAGGTAACTTCAACTTTTGAAACATCATTTTTACAACAATTATTCGATTATTCAGAGGGTATTTAGGACTTTTAAGACTTGTTTGTCACCCTGTTTCTTAGAGTGGGGCCCCATCAGAATCTTAAAATCCTACCACCATTTTATACTAAGATGAGTCCAGATTGTACGAATGTTATAACCAGCGCAGGTATATTGAGTTTGACAAAAAGAGGTTGTTAAGCTTGCTCCCCACGCATGGTGCTTTCCCAGCACAAAGGAAGCAGGTGATTGAAACGCCAATGACAGTGTTGCCAGATGAGAGTAATTACTCTTCCCTCAGAGTCATTAGCAGACTCCCCCCTGGCAGGAGTAAAGCACGACGAGTACTTACTCCTCCCAGTACTGCTATTGCTTATTAATTTTTTGTTTGATTTTTTCTTCCCTTCGGGCCGCATGTTTTTCAAATTGAAAGCGTAATCTGTGGATAAACTAATGGGGGAAATTAGGCACACAAAAAAAGCCAACATTAACTGGGACTTTATCCTTCTTATGATGAAATTGGTTGAAAACAAAGACTAAAAAAATGGACCAATTTCACCAAAATCGTGTTTTTTTGTGCTTTTTTTTTTTGCATCATCCTATCGCGTTTATCCCATCAGGGTGCATTTTAAGACCATGCCGAAAACTGATCAGAAAGTAATTAACGTCAAAAATGTAATTTTCGTGCAACAGACCCTTTGTTACGAGAAAAAGTAAGCGGTATCATGCACATGTCTATAGCGATTAAGCATTGATTAAACGGAGATTAAAGATAAATTGGTGTTTCTTACCATACATGCATACAGAAACAAAAAAATCACATTGCATCAAACAGGATTCGCTGGAGGCAATGTAAATTTGAAGAAGGGTTTATACTTGTAGCATAAGCATATACATGTTACATTCAACCTATAACCCTATACAATATACAGGGTGAACCGAAAGTCAGCTGCCAAATTTCAAAATTGAACCTTCCATTAAATGGGGGTGAAAATCCGAAGGAAAATCATCTTCCAAAGGTGAAATGGCCAACTTTTCATTAACTTTCTCTATATAACTCCCAACGTTCTAGTCAATTTAATAATAGATCTACTATAAATATCTGTCAACTAATACTAAGTTTCTAAATGATGGCCACAAACTATGAATAAGAAGCTCGGAATGCAAAACATAAAACCGTAATATACAAAATATGTGAACATATACTATCCGAAACGAAACACGTGGCCTAGTTGAGTTTTATTTCGGGAGGGTTGAAAACAAAAATCTATTTCTGTAAGAGTAATAACTTAACATTTTTTAAAAGAAAGAAGAAAAAAAAATGTCGAAAATTGGTTATTAATCTATTTGAACGAATTTCAAGTAGACATTTGGAACTGCTGTTTTTTTTTTTTGGGAGGGGGGGGGGGGAGGGGGAGGGGAGGGAAAGAGGATTGTTTTGTGTGTGGTCTTTGCCATTCGTGCGACAGTCCCGTAAAACAACTGGAGATCTTGTCTGGACCACTAACAAACAAAAAAAACCTCCCCTTCACGAAAATGAAGGTTTTTTTATAGTTAAAAAAGTCACCAAAACACGGGTATGAATAAAATAGTTGCGAATTTAAAAGAAGAACACGTTAGACCACCCTGTAGTCCGTTTAACAGCGCCACCTATACCATTATCATTTCCCCCTATTCTTTGCTGATCAAAGACTATAAAAATCCGTTAAAAAAAACATAAATCAACTATTTCGTTTATCTATTCCAAAAAAAAAAAAAAATGTGGAAAAAACTATATATACAATGTACAGGTTGCGAACCGCGGCTTTTACAAAAGAGATTTTGGGCAAACCTGCTAATTGCGATAACTATCAATTGTCAACCTTAATTAAGGTTAAATCTCAGCCAACATTCATCGGTTAAACATTTAACTGCATGCTAACAACACACACACAAGAAATACATTTTAGGCATATTGCAGGACGTTAAGCAGTTTTATGATAGTTTTAGCCTATCGCACGGGAGAAGGTTAATAGCAAGTTATAGCTGCACGAACGATAACGATACCTTTACGATTACGCGTCATCAACCGCAAACAAGCATGCGCGGGTGCCAAAAGACCTGACTTCCCTGACCTGTGGCCACCATGGTTTGTTTTGTAACATTTAAGCCCTTTTCAAGATTTAATGCACTTGCACAGTAAAAAAAAAAGTGTCGGATTATCGAGACTGCAGTATTTTGAAAATGCACAAGACTCCCGTGTTAAACTACACGTTATCGTATAAATGGCTTCTTTTCAGATATACCCATTGTATACATCTTGTATATATAGAGTGAAAAGTCCAAGTAACTTCCAACTCATTTTAACAAGTGTTCTTGAGCATATATTCTTAAACATATCATATTCCCATCTTTGGCCATTCTTTACATATGGAAAAGAATGGCCGTTTCGCCTCGATAAAAGCCAAACGATTGGAAGCTTGCATGGAGGAGAGGGGGGGGGGGGTTAGAAAAGTGGGGGTGGAGGGTAATTCCGCAGGGGGTATTGAAATCGGGCGTGATTACGCATGCAAATGCACAGAAATATATTTATGGCGAGTGGCGGAAGTAGACACGGGTCATCATCGTGTCTTTTTAATGGTTCTCCGGAGGGGGAGGGGATAAAAAGAGGGGGTTAAATGACTCATGCGCATGGATACATTTTGGAAGAGAGGGGTTAATGGGCTTAGAGGACAAAAATACGAGAAATCGACCAATAGGCAATAAAATTGACTTCGAGGGGGCCGAACAGGGGGCCAAGGGGCCCGAGGGGCCCTAGGAAAAAAAAAAACTCAACCGGAAGTCGTTCATAACCAATGGCAAAAGAGTTAAATGTCACGCGAGGAGTGAAGCGTCAACATCGGAGGGGGGACCCCTTTATCATCCCCCTGTCGGCCATCTTGGGAGGCATTTGCATAATGGCGTCGGGGTTCCGGTCATGCATCATCAGTCTGGCGGCAGATTCCCATACAGCGACGAATATGCAAATGGCGGCCCCCTCCCACCATAATCCCTTCTAAAGGCCATTCAAAAGGCGGGACAAGATGGCCGACCCACATGGGCCTGAGTTGCATGGTTGGGGTTTGGGCGAGTCATCGTGCGTAGCTATAGAAGGGATCCTAACCAGACACGGTTTAAGAAAAAAAAAACAGTCATAATGCCAATGGTGATGTGTCTGGAAAAGTATCCCAAAACATTATAAGCTTTAGAGAAGATTCTATATTGCAGAAATCATATAACAAACATGAATATTGCACGTGGAAGTGTATCCCCAAACATCACATTAAACATGAGAGATTCTAACCATGATTGCAAATGCGTTAGTATCCCAAACATAACAGGATACACAGGAAAATATCCTAATCATGCATGCGCATGTACATGTAAGCCTATGAGAATATCCCAACCATTATACATTAAGCTATAGGAGAATATCCCAACTATTAGATTAAACGTAGGAAAATGTTCATGCCATCACATAATAACAAGATAGAGAGATTAACCATGATTGCAAATGTGTAAATTTTAAAGTATCCCAAACATAACAGGAAGCATAGGAGAATATCCCAACTATTACGTGAAACATTGCAAAATATTCCAAACATCATAATATCCTAACTATATCATTAAGTATATAAGATAGCCTATATCCCACATGCTACCTGAAGATTAAGCATGAGAGATCCTAACCATGATTGCAAATGTGTAAAAGTATCGCAAACATAGCAGGAAGCACAGGAAAATATCCCAACCATGCAAAGCCATATGATAATATATCAACCATGAACATGTATAGTATATATATGTAAGCCTATGAGTAAACCCCCAACCATTATACATTACAAGCATGAGAGATCCTAACCATGATTGTAAATGTGTTTGTATCCCGAACATAACAAGAAAAACAGGAAGATATCCCAACCATGCACGCGCATGTAGTACAAGTATAAGCCTTTGAGAATATCCCAACCATGAACATGTAAGCTATCAGAATATCCCAACCATTACACATGAGCATGAGAAAATACCCCAACTACATATATATATATATATTCAACAGGAAAATATTCCAACCATCTATCCTAACTACAAGTGTATAACATTAAGTATATAGATATATCCAAAACCACCTCAGAATTTACACAATTACGCATGAAAGAATATCAAGACTATCTCAGTCCCAAACGTTTCAGCAATATTGTAAAATACCCCAATCATAAAAAAAATTTGCAAAATTTATCCCAACTTACATAGTTTCCGTGGAAAAATATCCCTTAATAATTTTAGTGTAATCAGGGAATAATACCAACTGTGTTGGAAGTTTTCTGCCAGAACATGCAGCTTGCAAGAAAATGTATAGGCCTTTATAAAATTCCAACCTAAGATTACTATAAGAAAAGTAACCCAGGCATGAATAGAAGCTATGAGAAGATACATGTATACATGTACTGTATAATAGATGAAAATGCAACAATGTTACCAAACTCCTAACCTTGATAAGCCCCCGAAAGAATTTATACCAACCATGATAAATCCAAAAATACTTATCCTTGTTTATAAAGCTCCCGAGATCTATACCTTCATATAGTCTTTAGCCTTAATTTTCAATTTCTTTTGATTCCTGGGTAGGGGAAAACCAACCCCCCCCCCCCCCCCCCTCTCCCCTTTTCAAGATCCTCAAGATGGCATCTAAAATTCTACTCTGACACCGGCCAATGTTCATTTGAAAAATTAATTTCACTTTCGTGTTAATCAGAACGCGTGGCTGACACGAGTGGATATAAAAATCATCATTACCCCCACTTATTGGTCCGCCATTAACCCCCCCCCCCCCCCTCTTCGTTTTTTTTATCCCCCAATTGTCCCTATATTTTCGGCTTTCGCATGTTCCGGGCGCTGACAGGTTGACGTCGTTTTAGCGCCATTTTGCCAGTCATTCCGATGTCGAAACAGATTTTTATATCAGCGATTATGCCGTTTAATATGCAGAAAATGAGGGGGTAATTCGAGACAAAAGAGGCGGGGGTTTCGATAATGTCAGATTGACACACGCAGGCTTTTATGTCACCCCCTCGTTTTTTTAATGAATCTTTCATTTGGTTCGCGTCTCAACTCCGACGAATGTGACAAACACCCCCATGCACATGTCCCCCACTCCCCCCGCAAATTATGACGGATATAAACATCTTTTTTTAACCCCCTCAGTTTTTACGTTTAACCCCCAGTGAAATCTTATTTCACCACCATAGCCTCTTTATCGCCGTTCACCCCCTTCCCTCCCCCCCATTCGCTGGTAGTATAGGCAACCCAGACAGGCATCCCATAATATTTCCTCCTCTATGGGTAATATATGATGCCTTTACTTAAAGCCTGGGAACCCAATTTAACCCACCTTTTC
>JAQGCC010002012.1:0-20319 GCA_034698905.1 Xestoiulus laeticollis | reverse complement strand
GAAAAACAAAAATGTTCTTCAAATCTCGCGTTTTTTGGCTTAAATAACGCGTAATCACGTACCTTATTTCCTCCACTGGAAAAAATCGCGATTTTCTAAGCTAGTTTTCTAAAAAAGTAATTTTAAGTGAATAATTTATAGGGATAATCCATAATGTCTGTCAGGTGTTATTTGCTGCCAAAATAGGCTGTTTCTCCATTATTTCTAGCTCGATTCTCATGAAATTTTGTTCCTAATAATCAGAATAATATCTACTATTTTATTTTGCAGCAAAATATTTAAAAAGATTAAAACTCGATTTTCTATTTACCGAAATTAACAAAAAATCGACCATTTCAACTTTTCAAAAGTTTTACTACACAATAAAAAAGTTGACATTATTCTGAGTTGCACAAAGGAAATTTCCCTTCTAACCAGCACAACTACATCCGATTTCTCGGATTAGGTACTTCGGAACATTGAAGAGAAAACCAACTTTGGCAACAGTGGGACTCGAACCCACACACCTTACGTACCGAGCCACCAGTACATAAACACACTGAGAATTTTTTAATTCAATTCAACTCAGTACTCTACAGTCAGCAAACAAATGCCATATGGTAGGGGGGGGAAATTTTAATTTGGGTATTTCTGCGTTAAAAAAGTGCGTTCCAAAGTCCTAGAATACAATATGAAAAACAAAATCAGCCGTAGCTTTGCATTTAAGCAAAACAAGCTTCATTGCATATAATCAAAACAAGTTTAATTAGGAGACATAGGAGACACTGTATTTAGACAGTATTAAATTCAAAGACAGTGACATTAAAATTAGCCACTCAAGCCATAATTTATGAAAGCTCCAGTCTCATTACATTACGGGGATATTATGTTTTTAAGCAATGCATTATGGGGACAATAGGCACTAAACGCTACCTCGTAGATAAAGTTAGCATTTCAATTTAATCACTAAAGCGCTTTAGCTAAATGGCATATTTTCTGAAAGCACCTGCTTGTTGTTTTTAAGCATTGCATTATGGGATATATTGTTTTTAAGCAGTGCATTATGGGGCAACCCAAACACTAAGCGCCATCTCGTAGATAAAGTTGGCATTACAATTTAATCACTAAAGCGCTTTAGCTAAATGGCGTATTTTCTGACAGCACCTGCTTGTTATTTTTTAACATTGCATTATGGGATATATTGTTTTTAATAAATGCATTATGGGGAAAACTGACACTGCGACATTTCGTGGATGAAGCTGGCATTACAATTTAATCACTAAAGCGCTTTAGCTAAATGCCGTATTTTCTGAAAGCGCCTGCCTGTTGTTTTTTTTATTCGTCGTTGTAAGGTCATCATGGCTACCAGGAAGGGTACTCAGTTAAAACGAGGTCTGCCCCAAACGTCGCTAAAATGGGACAAAAACGCAGAAAGGAACAAGGAAGCTCCAAAGGGAATCAAACCCCTTCCCGAGGCCATGACATTGCAGCAGATGGCCATTGTTCTGGTAATGTACAGCTGTAGAAAAGTGCTTCTGATGAAGACATTAGAATGGCGTATCGCCATTTACAGCATAGGCCTCGTGTTTGGTTCAATCCTGTGTGACTTTTTCCCGTTACCTAAAACTTATATGTCTGACAAGAGAAACTTTTTAAACGTTTATTTTGCAAAACTAAGTTGGGGTTGGACGGTCCTGTTGGTGGGTTCTTTCGTGTACCTCACCAGCAACGTCTACTGCTGTGGCATAAGGTCCAGAGTTGCCAAGCACCTGTCCAGATTGCTGGTTGGAACCGTGTGCTGGTTCCTCTGCACCAATTTTTTCGTGTACGTGGAGGCAGCCACCGGTTTCTGTTTGGACCACAAGGACATTAAGCCCCTTGGTCGCGAGGATTGTTTGCGGCTGGGCTTCCGCTGGAGAGGCTTCGACATCTCGGGTCACACTTTTCTACTACTGTACAGCAGCCTGGTCATCTACGAGGAAGCAAAGGCAATGAACGGCTGGGAGCGCATCAAGGATCTGATCCGGGACGCCGATTACGACGAGGAAAGTCCGCTGCGGATCTTGGCTGCTGGGGAGCTGGAAGTCTTGAAGACATCCTACGAGAAGTTTGGCAACTACGTCAAGGGTCTGTTTGTGGCCATCACCCTGCTCGACCTCTTGTGGGCTTACATCCTGGTGGGGACAGTGCTCTACTATCACTCCATGGCGCAGAAACTTGCCGGGGGACTCGTCGCCATAATAGTCTGGTTCCTCACCTACAGGGTGTGGTACACCCACGAGAACTCGCCGGGACAACCGGGGCAGGGACCATTCAAGTACGCGGAGGTAAAGGTGGCCGTCGTCGAAAACCGACGTCGGTCCATTGTGGGGTTGACGAGGCCGCCGCTAAGGCCCATCCGCAACGGGCAGACTGCAGAGGCTGAATCAGAGAGACTGCAGGCGTCATAAATGCGGTTACCACTGCAGTCTTGCCGCCGTTGCCTTAAAATTACCGGTGCTCACGGGACGAGGGGATTTTCCTTCCAAAATTAATTTAAAACGATGTTTAGCTAGCAATCTGCGGGGCCGGTAAAATAGAAATTTTACTGTGGCCTAACACGGTAACTTGGTTTCGTTTAAACCAACCTTTCGGAGGACTGGTAACGAGCTTCATCTCGAAAGATACAGAATACTCGTAACCATTCCTCCGAGCCGAAGCACTTCTTTGTTTGGCCATACGATAGGTGTTCCGCAAATAACATTTACATTCACTGTAACCTCTTGACGTAGCAGTAACCCGTGAATTACCTCGCGTTTGCGAACAAAAGCTCGCCTTCGAGGTATTTTTGGTGAAAAAAATCCGGTATCATAACATCTTGCTTTTATCCTTAAAAGCAAGTTAGCCTTTTCAACTAAATACACTAATCAAGTGTCATCATTTTACATATGCTGAAATTTTGCTCCCATTGCCTTTTTCATACCTTTATGAAGATCACTATATTCAAAAGTTTTCTATTTTATACAATGAACCGATGTTAGAAACTGGAATGAATTGGTACCAGGGGTCAGAACAGCACATTTTTGCTATCGACTTAGTTTTGTAAATTAACTAAAAGAGTTTTCGTGGAATTTTTGTTTTGGACAAATAGTAAGCGTGTGTTATTACTTTTTTTATCTACTATTGCATCTGAATCAATGCAATCATTAATGGAATTTAATATTATTTTCAAGTGTTTTCCTGATAAATCCTCACCTGGAGCCAGATCCTTGAATAAATCTAGCATGTACTGGTTTACAAATTTAAAACTCAAATGAACTTTCAAATGATTTTAAAACTTGCTTAAAGTCTTTCAATAATTTTGTCAGAACAGCAAAACGGTCCTGTCATCAAGTTTGGAACGAACTACCCGATGGTAGCGTGCTTAATGCCATTCTCGCAACAGAGTCCAGGAACCGGTATAAAACCCCACACTCCTCCATTTACTAAAAGTATATTTTTATGCTAATTTTATGTACATATGCAAAGTATTAATTTATTTGCAAGGGTCATGGTTGATTTTGTGTTTTGTGCACCGTTTCCGCTAGCGGAATGTTTGTTCGTAAACTTAGCAGGCCGAGCCGAGTTTAAAATCGTATTTGTTTTTAACTGAAATTCATCCGGTTTTATGCAATAATAAAATATTTTCTCGGGTTTCAACTAATTCTATTTCCAGGCTGTTTTCTTAAAGACAACCAGTTGCTAATACCAGTATTTCGCTGCAATGGACACTGAAAAGCAGAAAATCTTTTTAAAACAAAAGTTTATTCCCTATCCTTACTTAAAAAAGAAAGCACCATCTAGCAATTTACAACATAGGAATGATGACTGCCATAGCGCATCTTCTGCTCATCTAAAAAAAGCCTCGTAGCGTCACGTTCAGCTTCTGTACCGGTAAACGATGGCTCCGACCAAGATGGCTACAAGCACAACGCTAACTATGGTGGGTGCCTTGTCGTGCAGGGTAGCCCAGACCGTGATTATCCTCGGCATCTGATACAGCGCCACCTTGCAAGATTCCCTGTTTTGCGAACGTCGATAGTAAGCGGCCAAATTCGGCCGCCTGCCTTCGCCCCAAAATTTCAGCTCTAGTCCCAGAATCGATAGCCTGTGCAGCAGGACGGACAGCGAAATGTCGGCCACGGTGAACTTGTCGCTGCAGAGCCACCACTCGGACCGCTCTGAAATTTAAAAGTTAACCACTTAGCAGGTAGTATAAGCGCGTTTGTGTTATGGTAGCGAGGTTAATTGATAATTTATCTACAACTTATCGGTTACCTCCAACGTTTTGTTGTAGCTCTTCTTCGACACTGTCTAGAACTTTTTCTAGATTGAGAAGAGCTAGCTTCACCCCGTCAATATTTTGGATGCCATCTCGCTGCCAGCTCCTGTTTTGTCTGTGCGTGTAATGTTCGGCAAACTCCGGATACTTCAACGCCAGCGAGTTCAAAACATCCCCTTTCTTGGCACCACTTTCTAGGAAAAAGTAAGAGGGTAAGATACAAAAAAAAATCTTATTCTGTAAATTTTATAAACACTTCTCTAACCTAGCATAAGCTTCTGAATGGCACGTGGAATTTTGATGCCTTGCGTCAGCTCAGGGTATTTAATACACCCGAAAGTGATGGTTTCGATGGGCAGGGAGTATAATGCATCACGGAAGTGTTGCACTTTGGCAGCTTGCTCGGTTCCTCTTTCCGGCCACAACCTGGGCGTGTCACCTAAAGAAAAACATAAACGGGAGCCTAAACCGGTGTACCGTTTCCAACCGGGAACCTGTTCGAGATGTCCTTATTTACTGCACCATTGCTAAAGTTGTCTTCTAGGTAATCTATGATTCTCGCTGAGTCGGGAATGACCTTTACTCCATCCTTCAGGACGGGAACTTGACCCTTGGGATTCAGGCACATGAACCATGGCTGGTACTGCTCAAAGCGCAACAACTGGACAATTTGGACTTTGTATTTCAACTTTTTCTCTCGCAGGGCCATAACCACCTGAAATTGAATCGAGCGACTAATTATTTTCTTTATGATTGGCCTGGAAATGTTGGATCTACAACGGACCTCGGGTTAAACTGTCATCCGAAGAAGGGAATCCCTAATTCCCACAGACCCAAAATTGGAATCGACCCCATTACATTTGGATCGAGAGACATGTACTTAACCACCCGGGCCATCGGCATTAATTTTTTTTCCTAAACTATACTGAACACGAAAATATAGGAGTTGGGTATCCAGAATCAAACTGAGGCAAAGGCTTGAATATATTGGAGGGAATGACACTTTAAACACTTGTAAGATTTATGAATGCCCCTATTTTACAATTGTGATTTGTGGGACACCCGGTATAACTCAAGCCGTCTTACACAAAAGCGCCATTACATTTTCAGCTTATATTTCTTGATATCTATGATTTCGTGATAATTTCTTTTATTAATGGTACATGTAATAAGCGCGTCATTTATCTAAAATTAATAATTTATTGAGCATGATTAATGAACAAATGCAGAGGCCAAAGATCTATTACGACCTCTAAACCAACATGACCTTGAACGTGCGCTCAGGGTCAAACACCTCAGCGGTGCTTGACCGTCAATATTTGCAGAAATTGTCGAATTTGGCATTCTATAAACACCGGTTTAACAAAACTTACTTTCTGCGAATAATACGAGGCATAATGGTGGTATAACAACAGCCCATTACCGTTGGAATTGCCAGAACCGGGATCAGAAATTTTTGCAGCAGCCATGGTTGAGCCCTCTTGTGGCAGAATTCAGCACAAAGATGGCGGCCGGTGAAGTTCTGATGCAGGGTGCGGAGGCGAAACTTCGTTTGGAAGACTTTTTTGGAAGGAAATCAATCGTCAAGGAACGTTTTTCGAAAAAATACAGACATCCTGACTTGGATGAACACCTTTGTAAGGAGAGAACTCGATCGGAAGTACGAGCTCTTCTGCGATGCAGCATGGCAGGTAGTGGCAATATCAATGGAACCATTGGAACGTGCTTTTGGGGGTCATCCATAAAGGGACCTCATATAGGATCCTATATGAGGTCCCTAACAGAAAAAAATTGTACGTTCTCTATATAGGTAGCCAAAAGATATAAAATAAGTGCATTATACATGAATAAGGTACAATTTTGGTGTTAAATTCGTCACCACTGGTGTTTTGACAAAAATACCTAATTGGATAAGGTGTATTTTTGGTACACTGTGGTTTTTTTACCCATGGTTTCCCCATGTTTCGCCTTACCGCGAAAAGCAAATGGTTTGGCAAGAGAAAACTTCAACTGATCCAAGTCTTTATTTACCATCAGGTATTAGAACGCCAACCATTTATTTCGTGGATTCTAGCACCTCGACTATCTGGATGGAATACGTTAAGGACAGCATCACCGCAAAGGACTACATCTACCAGGTAGCCTTGCAAGACGAGAGTTCGTCGGAGCGGCTGCTTAGGTCCCTCGCTTCCAAAATTGGAACGACCATCGCAAAAATGCACAACAACAACATCATCCATGGTGACCTGACTACGTCTAACCTGCTGCTCTATCCTCCACACGCCTGCTCCAGCATCGTGCTCATCGACTTTGGTCTAAGCTACGTCGAGTCCAGCGCCGAGGACAAGGCCGTTGATATCTACGTTTTGGAACGGGCGTTCATCAGTACCCACCCCAAATTGGCCTGGGTGATCGAGCTCGCGGTGCAGAGCTATATTGAGGCATGCACGAACGGCACAGACATTTTGAAAAAGCTGGAAGAAGTCAGATTGAGAGGAAGAAAGAGGACTATGGTCGGGTAACAATGATAAGTGATTTTTTTATTGTTTTGTTACAATTAAAATAAGATTGGCAGTCATTCTGTTTGTATTTTTAAAAGCTTTATCATGAATGTCACTAGCAATTTGTAAAAAAAAAAAATTGTTGAAAAACTTAATGATAAGACCTACCATAATTCTATCTTTAATGGGCAACATCAGTTACCTTGATTAATTCATATTAACTCATCATTAAGAAGAGGTTTGCTGTTAACACTTTGTCCATGCTTCCACATCGTCTAATTTAAACCGATGGTAATTTGGCCCTATAATCTGGACGGCAATCCACCGGTTGCTGGAATAACTTCTCCGGTAATGTACGAGGCATCGCTGGAACACAGGAATGCAGCAAGTCCTGCCATTTCCGATGGTTCTCCGATCCTAAGCATTTCGAAATTTTAAAAACGTTTACTCCTCGTATCATTTTTTTTTTCTGAACATTTTAGGTCATAAATTTAGCTACCTTTTCAGCATTGTATTTGCTTCGTATCCTTCCCTGATGGTATCATCCGACCACATCTGCAAAGGAACACACAAATTAAACTAGAGAAATGGCATTTTTGCAACATTTCGGACAGGCACATCGGCTTACCGCTTCGGCAAGATTGGTTTTGATCAAACCAGGAGCAATGCAATTGACCCTGATGTTGCTAGGGCCGCATTCGGTGGCCATCACCTTGGTGAGACCGAGCAGAGCCGTTTTGGCGATGGAATAGGCACCGATTTCGGGTACGGGGTTAAGTCCGGCAAAGGAAGAAACATAGATGATGGAGCCACCACTAAAATATTGCAGTAATTCATAAATTATGAGGAATCGGAAGAAGTTTGGTTATAGACGACATGCTCCAAAATGATGTCAGAGTTAAATCTATATATCGTACCCGACTTTTTCCATATGTGGGACCACTTGCTGGGTTAGCAGGAATGCAGCTTTGAAGTTGACATCAAATATCTTGTCCCACGTTTCCTCTGGAACCTTTCAATAAGAATTAATACTCGGGACAACATTTGCACCAGAAATGCGGAAGTGACTCACATCTAAGGTTCGGCCAAAGTAGGGGTTCATCCCAGCATTGGATACCAATATGTCGATTTTTCCGTATTTGTCTAATGCCTGAAAAGAAAATCAGATTAGTAAAGCATTGCAATTTAATATAACCGTTTGATAAACCAGTGGCCGAGCAAATATGGAATTACGGACATGCTTAACGAGTGCCTCTCTATCAGATTTTTTTCCCACGTGACAGGTTAGCCCGCTGACGTCGGAGAAACCCTCTTTATGCAGAGTGGCCAAGGCTTTTTCGACATTTTGCTGCTTCCTGCTGCTGACCACAACTTTGACACCTTCTTGAGCGAGCCGGCGAGAAATTGCAAAGCCGATCCTGCAAAACAGAAGTTTTTTTTTTAATAATTCCAACGGTCAACAACATAATGCCGAGATGCGAGCTACTTACCCTTCTGTAGAACCGGTCACAAGAGCCACTTTGCCATCGAGACAAGGGTCAGGCGGAGGACTCGCTGCCGCAGTCAGGGCCCGAAGCTGGAAGTTTGGCTTTGCGCTGACAGCCATAAAGTGCTGGAAGCTCCTTCTCAGATTTTGAATTGATGACATGATTCACTCTGGCTTGATTTCTAGGAAAAATAATGCTTTTTGCAGTCATTACAAACCATTATTCAAGTTCATGATGTTAGAACCGATACTCTATATTGACGATACATCTACTCTACTTAAAAAAACTGCTGACACTAAATGGTAAGTGTACTGACTTTGATATTTAGCATTTAGTAAACAAGCAGCTACAGTGAGGTTAAAGAGCAATCGCCACGTATAGCTTCATGCGTTTATTTGAAAATGAGTAACCTTATCTTGTAATTCCCGAGCTCTTTTATTTTATTATTTCTAAATATTCCAGAAACATAGAAAATGTAATGTCATTACCTAAAAAACACTTACCTAAACCCTGACCTTAATACTTTGAGCCTGGGAATTTAAAGCCCTTCAGCACGTGCCATCTGCGTGACGTCAAATAGTGCCACCTGGTGGACTAAAGCGCGAAATTTAAAAATACTATAAATTTGATAAGAATTTTTATTACATGTAGTAAAAACACACAGAAAGACACATTAATATCCATTGGCCAAATTTCGGACCAAAGTTTTAATGGAGGAACAAAATCAACTTTGATACTTTCGTGGTTCATCGACATGTTACTGTAAGTTTTTTTAAATTTTGCATTTTATGGACCATTTTATGGAAAATACTACCAATAATCATTCTAGTTGATACAATGTCTTTATATTTGAACACATTTGTACAAGTTTGTACGATAATGGTACATTTTATTGGGGAGTCGAAACCTAAAATTAGATAAAAAGAATTTAAGATCTGCTCCTTGTGCAGTAGAACCTGTCTAAAAACATTTTTCACTGGTCGCAAGAGTTTGCTTATAAACAGGTTCTACTGTACAAGGAACATCTTACATTTTTAGTTTCCATACGCAAAAAAATTGTATAATTATCGTACAAATCTGTGCAAATGTGCCCCATTTAATACTGTACATGGGTCCCAGCTCAAGTCCCAATTTACTTAAAATATTCACATTTATGATGTATATTAATAATAAGTTAAAAAGGTAATCAATATACATATAATCTTTAATTGTTATCATACGCTGAATTTGAAGTATTCTTATAAAACCTGAATATTAAGGTAACATCTGGCCTTTTAAACTCATTTTTAAAATACAGTACAGTAGAACCAGTCTAAAAATATACTGGTGGGACCAACGCAAAATATGCTTCCAGACAGGTTCATCTATACATTGGTCCCCCATTTAATGCATTTAGAGAAAATGTTCTTTTAATCATGATGCTTTTAGACAGATTCTACCGTATCAGGAAATAAGTTGTACTAATAATAATAATGTACAATTGCTAATTCCTAGAGAAATAGTTGGTATAACAATTTTAAAACCAATATACAAGTAAATTTTAAATTTTAACATGAAAATTAGTGGTATTTGAATGTTTGAAATGAGGCACTTGATGTTATCAAATGTATTGTTTATTAAATATAAATTGTGCACTGTACATTGTGATGCTGCCCTTTTAAAACAGCCCTTAAACAAGACCAAAATTCAGTTAGTCGCCCAGGGCACTTAAATGGAGACTTCGGTAAGCCTCGTCTATACTAGATAGATATTGGTTTAACGCCCTGTTGAATGATACAATCATTTAAGTATTGGCAACAGCAAAAAATGTCCGAAAGCATCGAAAATCATTCGGTTTTATGGAGTCCGATGACTTTACGAGTATGGCATTCAAATAGCAATCTCCCAGCGGCAAGCAATCTTAAATTAGATCATTTTTTAAATATTCCAACCACGTTAAGCATACACACATGCATGCAACACCGTTGACGCACTCCATATAAAACTGGCTTTTATGACAGACATAAACGGACAGAATTTCCTAGAAAAGTCATTGTAAACTTGCAATTTATTCTGGCAGAAGGAAAACTAATAGTTGCGTTAATGATACCATAAATTATATTGACTTGACGTGAGAACGAAGTTTGTCACAACAACACCACAAAGTTTGAATTCCCATCAGGAACTAAACGACAAATAAAACGTGAAAAAAAAAAACAGAGTCTGCAACTTAATAATCTGATCTCACTTGGGCTGTTTCGTAGTCTGAATTGCTCTATTAAATCTGACTTACTCCTTCACCTCTTTCAATATGTTATTCCCAAATGTAAACTCATTCTTTAACCATTCTGATGAAATTCATGCAGACTAGCTTTAACAACTTAGCCCTTCACCTACTTAAATTTAATACCTTATGATAATACTACTTATTCAGTTATAATTTAATCAAATTTACTATGAAATATATAATTTTAAATCCAACACGTCTTTGTCCTTAACCTGATAATCCTTCTTAATTCACCTGTCATCCCTCTTAATCCTACTTTTATTTGCCTTAATAACCATTTTCCACATTTCACTCATTTTTCTTTAAGCTAACCTAAATCTCTTTAATCTATTTTATTATAAATTTAATTTGAATTTATATTTTATAGAGTATAAAATTGAGTGAAATTTAATTAGATTAAATTAATGACAACCACTCCGCTCTGCTTTCATGTTTATCAAATACATTTGCTGTCACATGAAAATACAAAAGTCAAGATATGGTCAGGGAATTTTTTACACTTGGAAAAGTCAGGGAAGTTGAAAAATTTATTTCTGGTGGAACCATGTTTGTGAATCTAATATCATCATTATTCCTTAAGCCATTCAAGACAAAATGCAGCTTTTGCACTTGCTTTATATCAAATATTTTTCTTCACCACATACGTGTATGCTTGAAACATAATCGATCAGCAGTAATTAAACATGCTTGTAAAAATTAGTTCCTCGTTAATTAATAACGAAGAAATATTAGATGTCATACCTTGTCATGGCTGAAATTAATTTCTAATTTTTACAAGTTGTGGGTCTTGGAATCTTGAAATAATTGTTTTCAAGGAGCATTTTTCTAGCGTATCATGTTAATTAATTTCTTTGACATACACGTGACAGGTAATACAAATACCCCTTTTATATGATATATATAGACTTGCATTTTCTAAAAAATGCACCCAAAGTTCCTAACTAAATTATGTATGAACGTTCTCGAATATCTTTTCAACTGTTTTTAGAGATTTGCCATGGTAATATTGATAATTAAAGATGCACGTGCATATTAAAACCAACTTAAAATTTAACATCAATATTGACTGTGAAATTTATTTTATTCACGGTACATATCCATTTTTTGAATGTGCTGGTCAGATTTGTTGTCTTGAATAATGCTTGTTCTTAAAATACTTGTGCTGCAAACTTGGTTTACACTTAGTTGGTAAACACCAATTGCAAAAACTGAAATGTGGTACTCTATATGGGCCCATTTTATCAATATGCTACAACAATAAAAAAATTGTATGAAAAATGAAACAATAAGTAACATTTGTCAGCTTTTTATTGCCAGGATTAGTTCCAATCACAGTAATTACTCTTGTTCTTTATTGTTGTTAAGCTTCGTAATTGAATATCACTTCATAAAAGCAATTGCATTGTCCGAAGATGTGGTCATTTCGATAAGCTATCGAGATAAAGTAAAGTGCACTAAAGCCCTAATAAAGATAACAAAAAATACCACAATTACGACCGCAATAAAATTTCATTTTGAGCCTATTGTCTTAGAAATAAACTTCCCAGAACTTATGATATCGACTTGGTCAAGATTAAGCAGAAATGACATGTTTCTGATATCGATCGGTGTGCACTACTCCAAGAACGAACCAAAAGTTTCTTTTTAATCACCAGATAAAAGCACTAATAACAACTATCCGCAAAAAAATGATAATAACACGAAAATAAAAATTGACCAGCTGCCACACTCCGGGATGCTCAGAAAAAAAAAGCCAAAATGTCAGTAAATTCAGCTATTATTGGCAGATAAGTGGTGTTGAACGCTGATGCAGGAAATTTGAAGAGCATGGATCAAAGGATTGTGTTTTTCTGTAACTAGAGCCATATTACAAGTGCTAATTTTAGTCATGGGAAACAATGATAAGAATGAAATGCTCTATGGGTAGAAAATGCTGGTTTTGTTTCTAACTATGCTATTTTATTTATAATTTAACTCATGAAAACTGATTTATTATGGAACTTTGATCTGTTAGATAAGAAAAAATTCAATTATTTGAAAAATGTTCCTGATATTAGTTGATTAGGATTTTAAAAACTTGAAAAGGATGTTTTTGGAACCAAGACATTATCTACAAGATATATTCCTTATAAAATCGATGAGCAATCATCTACTTGGGAAAAGAGAATGGTGGTTTTTGGAATTACGGCATTTTTTATTTAATCCACAGCATTTTTGTTGTTATAAAGTGAAAATTGTACAGGGCAAACTTGTGGAAATAACAGAGAAAGTCTCCATTGAACTGTGTACTCTATACAAAGCTTTATTTAAAACGAAAAAAAATATTTAGAGAACAAAATGCTACTATTTGCTATTGTCAGCCTTTCTATAATGAAAATTAACAATGCCTCTTTTTCCAATAAAAGAAGCAAGAATTATTTAATTAAAGAAAGAAAGGATGAAAAAAAAGTAAGAATTTTTTTACTTTGAAACAAGCAATTCGAATCTCACTCATTAGACGGTAAAAACAAAGACTTGTGCCATTAGGTAAATTGGAATGCTCAATTGATGGCATAAATAATTGATTACAATACACAGAGTTAATGAAGTAGACAATGAACATTTCTTGTCACGTATTCTCAAGAGCAAAATGTTTTTTTTTTCTTCCCATATATCAATTGAAGGTGTAACATTGTCATTTTTTATACAATGTCGAAAGTTATTCAGAAAAAGTTGTAAAGCTAATTAATTTCAAACTTATTAATTATACCCATAATTTGTGTTGGAAAAGAAAACTAAGCTTAAATGACGGGTGTTTTATGATTAATGGCTTAGTGCCTTGACGATCAATTATCTTTTCTAATGCAAAGATTGTAGTGTTTTATCGTTTCAACGGTTGATTTGTAACGGCATATCATCATTATTTTTTTTATCCTGAAAAAACAGCGAAAGTTTAAATTAATTGTGTTTCAAAGAAAGAGATTCGTAATCAGGCAGTTATGGGAGATGGTGTATTATCAATCATAATGAATCTCAAGTGTTAATGATAATACCTTGGAATAATGCACCAAAAAATTTGGAATCAGTGATGCATATTCAAAAATTCAATCTATTTCTACGTTTAAAGATGAAAAGAATAAGTCATTTTGTTCAATTAATTTATTTACCCATTAACAGCTTGTCTTTCAATGTAAAAAAGCAAGGTTTTTTGACAATATATTACAAAGCTATCATTTATTGCTTTTTTTAAAAACTGAATAGTACTAATACCATTTCTTAAATAAATTCTCTCTGCTAAAAATTAACATCAGTGATCTAGTTATCGAAAATTTCACTTTTTAACTGCAATATGCTATGCAAATATAGATGAAACAATTCTTAAAAGTTTGGATGCAAATCTGCATGTAAATCTGTTAAAATAATAACGTGTTTTTTTTAATTCAGATAGTTTGCCTATATTCAACATAAGTAATCTAGTTTGCTAAATATTTAACACAAGTGATCTATATGTATACCTAAAAATATAATGTGTGTAGTTCAAACAAAATTTAAAACGTTTAGGGGTAATTTAAAAATGTTAACAAAATTAGGAGCAATTTAAAAATGTTAAAAATTTAATAGCAAAACTTCAGTGAAAATGTTAAAAATTTAATAG
The DNA here is from genome assembly GCA_034698905.1 of Xestoiulus laeticollis. Classification (NCBI taxonomy): domain Eukaryota; kingdom Metazoa; phylum Arthropoda; class Diplopoda; order Julida; family Julidae; genus Xestoiulus; species Xestoiulus laeticollis. Next base: position 6,152 of record JAQGCC010002012.1, on the reverse strand, counting down.
CAAAACTTCAGTAAAAATGTTAAAACTATTTACAAAAAGTTACTAAACGTCCAAAATACATGTGGCTCTTTAGACTCGTTGATGATTTTGAGTCCCTAACTGGTTACTACATTCCCATATTGAAAAATTACTGAAATTTTCACAAATTTCTAAAATTTTAGTTAATGCTCACCAGTGACCGTTATCAGAAAAAAACATTGAATCACCAGTATATAACAATTCCAATAATTATTAAACAACAAACTTACCAAAAAACGCAACATTCACTAAAGACCATTGATCTAGAAATCATTGAGATAGTTTATAAGCGATTCTGCCACAAATAATTTGCCAACGTTTCATCAAGTCCATTTTCGATTCTCTGCGGAGTGCATTCTAACTCATGCCCATATATAGTTAATCCAATAAGCCAATTCTGATATTTGTTTCCACATTTGGATTATGAAGATAGAGTTCGTTGGTTTGATATCATCAATGACGGAGGTTTTTCTTAAGCGAATATTTCAATAGATCTAAGTAATCACGATACATTACAAGCTTCTCTCAACATCCACGCATCTCATGTTCGAAATTTCCCAGAGGAATAATACAAACATCAACACTCTTCATGTGCTCTTTGCTGGTGCTTTTCACCCAATCAACTCCTTTTAGCTTAGGTTTTATACTGGAATTATAATCGAATGGAGACTCAAGTTGAAGATTACACCCTGGAGAGGACCACATTTGACCCATTATTGGGTTTCAAAACATGTGGGAGTCAACAGATGCTATTTCTGAGAGGTCCTTTGTTGAGTTAACTTGAAATCATACTAAGGAGCTAAGTTATTTGACAATAATTTTGGTTTATTTATTAGATAAACAACCTTATGATCTGCAAAAAAATAAGTACAACATTGACTGACTTGTATCTTTCAAATTTGGTATGAATGTCCATCCAATTTTTTGGAAAATTTAAGCGAGTATTTTCTCCTTAAAAATATCCCTAAATATTAGGCAAATAAGGAGTTTTGATTTGATATAGTGCATAAATTCATCCTCATCTTATCTCAATAAAAACAAGCTGTCACAAGATTTAATTGCCGCTTTAGAACTGAAGATGAATGTTCGTAATGAGTTTGCACATCTTGTAGAATATCTTGGGGTCAAGTGAAGGGCTTCGTGCAAATTACTCATTGGTATTCCAGCGCTGTCAATAAGCAACGTTTTAATAATAATCTCGAAAGTCTTAGCCCAGGTCCAGATAATGGTTCGCATAATTTTGAGGTGGCACGGCTTGCAACGAAAGCAATTAATCAATTTAACAGCAGGGAATCAATCATTTTATTATGAATTTTTGAGGTTATAAAAACTGGCGCATCAGCTGTCCACTTTGAGAAACTCAAGGAGCTTGTCGAGGGAAGTACATGTATATGTTGAGCCACTTTTAAAACGAGTGATTGAAAGCCATGCTAAATAGGGTTCGCTGTTGGGAACCTCGCTAAGAATTCTGTTCAAATTCATCGAAGTGTAACACATTAAAGGGCATTTGTAGAAACTCAAAAGATTCCATTAGGCAAGCAATTCTTGCATACTCAACTCCATCAGAGCATAATGCAAAAATTCCACATGGGAAGTTTTAAGGCCTTTCAATTGAGAATCTTTGAAAAAGTTCATCATGTGTGTAAAATGTTTCCTGTATCTTGGAACTCATTTCAAGTTCAGATCTAGATCATGAACTTACTACGAGTTCTTTATGCATAAATGGTTTTTAAATATTCGAAACAGGATGTCTAGAATGTATTTTTCTCAGTGTTTACAGTAAGGTACGGTTAAAAAACGATTTTTACTGGAATTTCGTTGTTAATTTCGTGGAATTTTTCACCAGGATTTCATGATTTTCTATCGTATTCCAGATGAGTTTTATAAAGGTTCCAAAGTTGTTCAGTTTTCAACTGGAATAAGGTTTTGTTTATGGTTACAGTAAGGTCTCTTGTATTCCCGGTAAAAATGTCATATTTTCATAAATGTATCTTTTTGTAGTAAACGATTTTTAATTGGCAGCCTTTGCATGCTTCAAAATTTAGCCATTACAACTACATTTACATGTATCTCATTTTAGGGAACCATGCTATTAAAGTTATTAGCTGTCTAATCATAAGTCAAACATTTTAATAATGGGCAAACAAAATTCTATTAATTTGCGAATTAATTAACCAAATCATAATAATAATACGTTGCGCCATGAGCAATTCGTAATTAAATTTAAGTAAATTGGGTGGTGTCGTATTTTAGAAATCAGCTAAGCTTGAACATTGCTACAGGCAACCATTTTGTTGATTAGAGTAATTTGAAAAATAACTCCCCTATTTTTTATTTGAACGATCTTTTGTACCTTATTGTATTTATATGAATGACATATATAGGGAATGTATTGATTTGATAAAAATATCCATCCAAACTACGAAGCCAATTTGAAATAAAAACCTGAAAGGATTAGAAATGTAATTACAATTTTGATAGATCATGAATGTAAGTAAACCAAAAATTGGGTTTCAGTTTTGACGAACCAGATCGATTCATGAACTATAGACGTTGTTGTGACGTAAACAATTTTATACATTTTAATTTCTCTACATTTATGCAATTTGTTTTTTATTGCAATCGTTTTTCAATCCTAAGTGCCTTCACAGGGTGGCAATCACTGCTAACATTGACGCTATGCGGGTTTGCCAACCTCTTCGGTTTGATAAGCAAATGGTATAAGTAGTTCGTAAGTAATTAGTTTATAGTCTAAGTTTCCCCAGGGTGAGAATACCTACTTTAAGGGATTTCAAATTAGCCTATTTTTTAATTGATTTTATGCAAAACCTCTCACGTTCCATAATGCCATATCAGAAGACACATTTGGAGCAGCCTCGACACTATAGCGTATCATTAAGCATTCATCACGCTTATCTATGTAATAAGGAATGCATCATTACTTGGCAAATAAAAGGGCGAGACTAAAAAATGCTTGAGAAAAAAAAATGATAGTTTTTTATAAATTGCTCGCGTTAGCTTTTCGCTTTTTAGGAGTCTCCAGGCAGGGATAACGCAAATAAATGCGTTTTCCACTACGGTTCGCTTTGTTCTGTCCTATAAAAAACGAGTTCAGGAGTAGGCTTATACTGCAACTTCCTTGTGTTTCTACCTTCGATACAATTTCGAATTAAAAAACTAGAATGCAAACGAGCCTTCCACCGATTTTTGCATAAAGGAGAAAAACCTAAGACGCAATTAAACTACTTAACAGATAAAAAAGGGGGGAGGAAACGACATTGGAAAATTAATTAAGTAAAGTTTAATTGGAAAGGCAAAGTGGGCTCACAGGCGTGGAATTAAATAGTGCCGAGAAAAACAGGGACGGTATTTAATTAAATTTATTCCATCTTCCTAGTTTTAAATTCGAAGGTTTTGCTAGTCCGAAACTGGAAAATTAATCATTTCTAAATCTTGAGACTGTGTCGTTTGATGATTAAGCAAAAACCATGTTTGCACATGTTTTCTCACGCAGTTTGTTACCTTTTAGTTATAAAGAAAATCAGTCATAAAAGAAATTGTCTCACCAAAAAAATTTAAATCTATTAAGTCTATAGAGTTTAGGTAAAAATGTCATATGTGTCATGGGTCAACTTGAATAAAATTTCTGGTGTTAAAAAACCAACAAGTCGAATTAAATGGTATTTTTATCTATGTACTTGGATGGTCTGCAATATTTGGACTCGGGTTTTTCACAGTTTTGCGGGTTCAAATCCCGCTGTAATTGAGTTTTTGTTTTTTAAACCTGTAATTGTGGAGAAAGTTCAAGTATAGAACAAGCCGAATTTTATGATCTACACATATGTATACTAGTGACTCAATATGTAAAGTCTGCTACTTATGAACAATTTGTTTCAGTTTTGCTGGTTCGAATCCCGCTATTTTTGCTAATTTTCAGACTACGTTGAACAATTGTTGGATTGCCAAATTAATAATTATAATTTATGCAAAAATTCGCAACGACAACGTGACGTCACGTTCGCCATTTTTGCTCCTTCGTATTTAAGTTGTCTTGCACCCTAGCGATTTTACATTTTTTTTTTTAAATGAGCCATCAAATGCTTTTTAACTACTTAATCGACGAAGCAATTACATGGACACCCGGGGCCTGTTTGAAACATGTTGAGTGTAGAAAAGGTTAGTTATTTGCGTTGTTTATACAATCTTTTCATGTAAGCGATATTTTCAATATCTTTACTTTAAATATGATGGACGCAGGTTTTAAACCGTTCCTTCTTTATTGTAGATAAAAAATTATGAGGAACTGGAGGAAGATTTTTGAATGAAAGCTTGAATTGGCGATTCAACACACAACGACCATCTTGTACATGCAGGTAAGCACGTTTTATTTAAACAAAGACTTAAAAAAACTGTAGTTTCGGCAGGCACTCGGCTGTTGAAAGTCGGTAGGAAAATTCACTCACTATTCGTGGTTTTATTATTTCGTGTCCAGGCACAGTTGATAAAAAAAGCTTTAATTATTGGTTAGTAATGCACTGCTATCAGACACATGTTTGAAATTGCAGTAAACACTGACTAATGTTGTTTTAGCACAGACAGCAAAGTGACAGATTTGTAGGTAGTTATGAGTTTGGTAGATCCTTGGTTCAAAACCAGGCTGCTGCTTTCCAATTTTTTTTTAATAATTTGAAATATATGTACGTCATTCAGATTTTTGTACTGTAATTATCGGGGGTTAAGGTTTGCTATAAAAACCCAGATATATGCAAATTTAGAAGAATATTATTGTTTTGGCTAAAAAATCAAGAAAAAAAAAAGATGAAAAATCAATTCAGATTGAATTTGTAAGAACAAATTAGAGTAAAATTTGCACATATTTTATACAAAGTACATTAAGTAATAATTTTCGTTTTCATTTTCTATAAACTTGTACAAAATTTCAAATAATTTTTGTATTTTTTAATGTATGTCCATACAAATTGGATCAACAAAAAATTCATGTAAGCTAATCTTAAGAAAATCCAAAAGTCAATAAATTTAATTCAACGAAACAGTCAATTGTTAATATTTTCTACTAAATTTAATTTGCCTAAAGAGTATGGAATTATCCATTTATAGAACCATTATAAAGACTAAATATTAGAGTGGAATTTTTAATGCAGATTTAACACAAAGTTTCGTGTAACATTTTCGTCTAACATTTTCTTAAAAAAATGAGGCCCTTACATGAGTAAATATGGCGTTTTGCTACCCAGAATGAACTTTTTAGTAAAGTTTCATGCACTATAAAAATTCAATTTTTCGTTTTTAGACGCATTTTGTTGTTGTCGAAAAGCCAATTTTTTTTTTAATATTTCGCTATTTAAACATAAATTTGAAATTTTAATCAATTATCGTTTTGGGCTTTTTTTTGAATACGCTATAGATTTTTGATTTAAATTCCGGGTAATCTCGTCCTTTATGACTACTTCCTATTTAATTTTTATGGTTATAAAAAGTGCCCAACAATGTCCTAAGAAATGTACAAACATCAGAAAGAACGTATGGAGATAAAGTTCTAAAAAATTGTCAGATAAGACATCCCCAAAAAAGTGACGAAAATTTTTTAAAATATGTCAAATTTGATAACAAAATGTGCCCAAAAAGTACTAAAAAGTCGTAACACATTATTTCATTTGGCCCCAGAAAAGGGCCGAAAATGTCCGAAGACTGCCTATAATACAACATCGCAAAAGCTCAAAGTCAAAAAGTCCAAAAACTGCCAAAACAGCCTACAAAATGTCCTGAAAACGCCTAAAAACACCATACAAAATTCACGAAAAAGCCCTAAATCTCCCGAAAATTCACAAAACAGTCCTAAAAAAGGTCAAAAAATTCCCTAATAAGCTTACGAAATTACGAAAAAAGCCCTATAAATTCCTAAAAAAAGTCCTAGAAAAGCTCTAAGAAATAAAAAAATAAAGCCCTAAAAAATACCAAAAAAAGCCCTAAAAAGTCGTTGACATTATTAATTTTGATGTTTCTATTGTTGTTATAATGTCGTTTAATATTGTTTAATTACAGGTTGGACCTATCAAAAGGAATGGCCAACGATTGCCTGAGAATGGTGGCTCTATTTCATTATCCACACAAAC
>JAQGCC010002011.1:0-20319 GCA_034698905.1 Xestoiulus laeticollis | reverse complement strand
AATCGCTGCAGATGGTGCCAAGCATGCTTAGGTACATTTTTACGACTTTTGCATTCGCTGCACGGATATTGCGCATGAGGTTCAGCCTTTCATTGCTTAATCCTGTAAACTAAACCATTGCGTGATGCCAACCATTTTTGTCTTCTCCAGGAAGTTCATCCAACAGCCAGAAACTTCCATCTGCTGGAATCCAACTCCAAAAAGGTCCTGAAGCACCTTGTCCAACTTCTCCAAGAGCCAAACAACATCCTCCATCTCCTCAGCACAAATCCAACAAGACTCCTGCAAGCTCCAACAAGACTTCTACAAGCTCCAACAAGACTTCTGCAAGTTGTAACAAGAATTCTGCAAGCTCCAACAAGACTTCTGTAAGTTGTAACAAGACTTCTGTAAGTTGTAACAAGACTTCTGTAAGTTGTAACAAGACTTCTGTAAGTTGTAACAAGACTTCTGCAAGCTCCAATAAGACTTCTGCAAGCTGTAACAAGACTTCTGCAAGCTGTAACAAGACTTCTGCAAGCTCCAACAAGACTTCTGCAAGCTCCAACAAGACACCTGTAGGCTACAAAAAGGAGAAGCAAGACTCTACCAAAAATCGAGGAAGTTCGATTCCAGGAAATGGGGACAAGAAAAGAACAACGCCAACTGGTAACGTGAAAAGTGGCACTGGTAATGGTAACAAGGATGTTGTTGGTAATACCGCTGCCCTCAGAAACCTCGAATCAAAACAAAAGCGAAGGGTTGATGACCGGCGTTTTTTTCATGTGGCCGGTGGAAAAAGGAAGTCCCAAACCGAAATCTTGATTGGGAAGAAGCCAACAAAATACGATTCCGTTTGCCAGAAGAATAACGTTTGCATTTCACCGGGAAGTCCTGTTGCAAGCCAACCTTCCAAAACCGATGAGGTTGTTGTTCAAAACACTGCTTCTGGTGCTGTAAGAGATTCCGAGTGCCAGAAAGCTGGAGTGCGCCCAAAGTTGAAACCGGAAGTAACCGACCAAGAACACCTGAAGTCGGTGCTCAGGGTTCTGCGAAGTAACTTGAGTCCGGCGGACAAGCTGAGAGCCATCAAATCCAATAAGGACCATTGGGAGCAAGCAGGCAGCAATTCATCCAAAGATTCCAAGAAAGCAGCTTATTGCAAGGAAACTCTACAGAAGGAATCTGTTAATTTGAGTGGCAAAAGTGAGTACAAAAATTTGGTAAAAACTGCTGGTTGCAATGAGGAACTGGTAGCTGGCTCGGTTCATGAAGATGAGATGGAAGACGTTCACAAAAACGAGTTCCAGAATTTTGAAACCGACAAAATGTGCAAGAATGGGGCCAAAGAATCAGAGAATCAAGTTTTATTCGAAAAATGCATTGCTTCAGCTTCTAATCGTCTAAGCCGGATTTCGGAAGCATCCTCGTTAGGCTCCAAAGATGGCTGTGGGTGCCAGGAGGATCGTTTCTGCGATTCTGGTGGAGAAATTGAGACCCAGTACGTTGAGGAACTGAAAAATACGACTATGAAAACTACTGGAGAAGGGATGGACATGGATCCGGAAGAGCTGAGTTCTTGCACCGAAGAAAGTTGTATGGAATATAACCAAGTTAGTGAAACTAAGTCTGTGATAAAAGAGAATCATGAAGCCGGTGTTCAACAAGAGTCCAAGATGGAATCATTTCAACCAATCCAGTGCAATAAAAGTCAAAGCAGATCAATTTTGATGGATAAGCACAGGAATTGTGACCCATTCATCTGCGACGATGCAATGGATTTAACAGTGCTTCAGGCTTCAGAATTCGAGGACTCGATGGCCAATGTCTGTGCCATGGAATCAACAAAGGAAAAAGCAGCTCTAGATGATAGCAAGAAGCCTCGTAGTCAGGAAAACCATATTGAGGAACAGAGTTGCAGTATTTCACGTCGACGGTCGCAGAATATGTTGGCACCAATGTGCTTATCTGTGGATATCAAGGACGGAAATTTGTCGAGTAATCAGAGTAAGTAGTATCCGATTTTTGGACTGCATTAAAAGCTAATCTTGACTTTGTCAATATTGACGCTCAAATCGAGCACTACTGTACCCGTGAATCTGTGACAGAATTATCAGTAAAAAGAAATATGGCTATGTGCTGGGTGGTAGTGTGTGACTTGATCTAAAAGTGGTTCATCCATTTTTTTTGCAATTTTCGGCAATAGTTAACTTGATATTAATTGAAAGATATTAAATCTTTATAGGTCTACACGTTTGTATGCAAATTTTTTTTAAACTTAAAGCTATACAATGTATATAAGAATTATAAGAAATCTCCTAAAATATTAAATACATGTATAAATATGCTTAAAATGTAACAAACCAATATATTTTTCAAATAATTTGTATGTCTATATACAGTATTTTTTTAAATTCTTTTTCTTTGTAATTTTATTTCATATTTTAATAGTATAGCATTTTTTTCTAGTTTCTGTTTCAAACGGCAACTATATTAATGCCATTTAGTTGACAAATAGTTGCTGTGCAATATAATGTACACGTAAAATAGTTAGTAATAGCCTACATTATGATATACATGTATTTTCAAATGAGGTTGATTATATCAGCGTTATATTTTTTATATTAAATTAATATATTTACAAAAAAAAATATCATTATTTAGAAATTTGATATATAGGCTACATTGATTACATACATGTTGATAAAATGCATAGAGCTATACGTAATTGTACATTTTTTGGTATATAAATTCGAGGGTTCCTTTCAAATATGGAAAATAGGCAAATTTAACAATTTCTAAATGAAACAATTTTTCACAAAATTTGTTTTTAATTATAAATTTACAAAACTGTAGGCCTATTGTTCTGCTGAGTCCTGTTAAAAGGTCGATCCTGGATAGAAACTACAGTAGGTTATTTGTTAGCAAAATCTATGATTAGAACCAATTTTAACTAACTCCCACTGTAATAAGAGAATGGTGCAATTCGCAGGCTCCTTACACCATAGTTAATATTTTCTGGTTTAAATTGTTATGCAATCAATACCAAGATGTTGGTGTTTTTCACATGCAAGGTTAGCCTAGCAGTAAGTGAGTGATAATTTTATGAGAGAAAAAAAGCTTATAAAGTATTTAATGTAGCCCTAACTCTGATTTTCCTTTGTCAATACATTTTTTAAACAATGTGGTTATGCAACAACCTTTCACAAATTTATCACAAAGTTGTTTACGGTTTTGGAAGCCGGTTGTTTTTCATCCATTCTTGCAATTACCTAAGTGTTTTCCTTGGAAAAAATAGTTTACAGTATAAAGAACACCTACATTTTACTGGAAATTAAAGAACAGTTCTTGTTCTGATGCTACCTTAAGAACAATGTCAGGAGCACTTACTATGCGGCTTTATTTCAAGCATGGTATGTTCTTAATCTTCTAAGCATAGTTTTCAAAGTGTACTCTTAGCCTGTAGGCTTAGTTTTTTGTCTTTTGGTTTGATGGACTCAACAATCTCAAACAGAGCTATGAAAAATTTAATGATATGCTTTGGCTGTAACACTTCAAGGCTATATCTAGTGGAATTAAAATACCGCATCAATCCAGCGTTTAAACACTTGACTTGGCTTTTGGAAGTGTCACGCCATTCTGATGCAATGTGACAGCTTTGAAAGTCCAATCATTCTAAACAGCTTTTGAATCTGCTTTAATAATTCTTGAGAAATCCAGTGATTGCCTTTAATACTAGCTATTTACTCAAACCTAATGCGTGTTAATTTCTTTGAATTTTTTTTTGTAGGTGCAAGAGCTGCTCCGAAGAGTCCAGTAACTGTCCAAGAATGGGTGGATTCCATCGATGTGATAGAAAACAGGTTAGTTGTGTATACAAAAATGTCTGAATTTAATCACAGTGCTTCAGTATGTTTTTTTTACATCATCCTTTTATAGCATCTCAAATAATGGTTACAAAAGATTTTTGTCTGTTTGTTATCATAAACAGAACTAGTTTTGAGTGTAGCAATTCGATAGTTTGAAGTTTATATTAGAAGTAAAACATTTAGTTGCAAAAATTAAAAAATGTGAAACTTTATACTATAGCTAGCCCTAGTGACGAATTCTATCTCATTTAACACGAAATTAAAATCGGATAAAAATCCTCAAGCTTGCATGATGTTGGGTATTTTGATGTGGCCAAAATTAAAATAGGTCCCTGTACTAACATGAAGGCGAATCATTTACATCACGTGTCCAGTGGCTATGTTCTATGGTGGTCTTGTTTTGTTATTCTCATTAAATTTGGAGAGGTCACGCATTTTATCCACTCGATAAAATGTGTTTTCATTTCTGCAAATCTAAACATCTTAAATTTAGATGTCCACGAAATAATATGCAAAGCTGCATCTTCATTTTACAATTTTTTCACTTGCATTTTTTAATCAGACAGATATTAAACATCATTAAAAATGCAAAAGATGTATCTTAATTGAAGTTAAATTTGTGAAGATGCATGCATAAAGTCTTATTTTGTGGACATCTAAATTTAAGATGTTTATATTTGCAGGGATGAAAACATATTTTATCGAGTGGAAAATTGAATATAATTTTACCTATGTAATAGCCATGCATTACTGTTTTTTTGCATGTTATATGCTTATAAGACTGCAATGTATGTGTTCCTAAAGGAAAACAAACATGACCTACTTCGTAACTGATTTTTGTTGCTGGCAGAAAATGGTTACGAAACAAACCTGCCTTTTAGCTCATTTTTAAAAAAAAATAGAAACTTATCATTTAATATTTTGCCTGGAAGAATTCGTGCCTAAGTGGTAAATTATAGCGACCTTGTTGTGAGTTCAAGTTCATCTCCATAGTACAATATGCAGGATCCCGTTCTATGATATCCATGTGCACTTAGGGACATAAAAATGCTGTAGGGATAGTATATGACATTACTGCATGTATGATGTTCAACCCACCAATTTGATGGTACCTATACTTATGCATCTATAAACGTAAAACTTTTTTCCTGAAGGGTGATGAAAAGGGATATTACAACTTGTTTCAAATTTTATGGCAACAGGCTCACTTGAGTTATTATAGGGCTTTGTTTAAGAGGGTTGCATACCAGACTAAAACCTTTTTTTTTTTCTAAATTATTTTTTATTTAATTTTGGAAACTGATAGGAACAAATGAAATGTACGAGGACCTAGCATAAATATTCTATTATTTGTTTAAATTTTGTGTTTATGTAGATGCATATTCCATCCATTTCATGGAAATCTGTCCGTAAAGTTTACCAGACCCTCTACAATTATAAACTTTACAGACATGTTTTCATGAAATGGAATATAGATATACATAAACAAAAAATTTAAACAAATAATAGAATATTTATGCTTGGTCCTCGTACATTCCATTTGTTCTTAACAGTTTCCAAAATTAAATTAAAAAATAATTTAGAAAAAAAGGCTTATTCTGGTATTCAACCCTCTTAAGGAAGAAAACTAATTTTTCGGAGGTGCTTTTTGTAGGCTATCTAATTTTTTATTCTGTGGATGCATTTTCGCAGTTAATTACATGCTAGGGATTTTCGTAAATCCATTGCTTCGAGCATAGTCTGTGGTAAATTCAAGTACCCAAACAGAGGCCTGACCAGCTCATGTCTATGCATTTTATGACCTTTGATTGCCTTTTTGACAATTATCTGCACCCTTGGAGTACGTATATAACGAAATTCTGAAATTCAGGTATACGTTGTATTTAGCTGAAACCTACCTTGCTTTAATTATCAAGACCAATGCAGACTATAAAATATTCAAAGACGGTATTTTTTGTCTGACTTCCTATAATTATAGAGCTGTTGGAGCAATTGAATTTTAGCTTGGATTACAATCTGGCTCATTGCCATATCAGCAATTTCGCTCATCTATAAATTGTGTATTGATTATTGCTTTTTTTCCCCATACAATTTGAATGTGTTTGTAATCCGTCTACATTACAGAGCAATTAAACATTCAGCTATTTCTTAGAATTTGAAGTTAAAAATTGGCGTTTCTATTAAGGAAAAGAAATACTATCTTGCGGAAACATAAATGTCGGTTTATCAGTTTAGAAACACTAGTTGCTATGTGTAGCTTTGCACCAATGAATGCAAATCAATAAAACGTTGCATTTAGCCTATGATATGCCAATTACTTATCATATCAAAAGCGTGCTAAATGCACTAATAAATGCTCGCTGAATAAAAATTATCTTTTATGCAATGTGCAGGACGGAAGATGGGTCAGAAAACGTCGCCAAAGAAAGCATCCTGAATCATAACCATGAAGGAGAAGATAATCTGGGTTTAGGAGCCGAAGGTAATGATAATTTTTTTTTTTATTTGTACTTGAATTAGATTCTAAGGCCGGAATTCATAGTCGTATAAGTATAGTACTTATTTGTATACTTTTAACACACAAGTAGTGCTTATTCGACGACTATGAATTCCGGCCTAAGATACGATTATTATTAATCAATTGGGATTATCATGCATAATTGCTAGACTTTTGAAGCAAATGCTCATGTTACAAATAGTATAGATATATACAGGGCAGCCCAAAAATCAGTGCCACACCCACTCCACTTATTGTCTTAAATCTTATAGTTATGAAAATATGGTTAATGCGGTTAAATAGGAAGTCATGTGTGCTCTATACACTGGTGTTATTAGATTTTAATTACGACTATTTTTTCACGGAAACCCAAATTATAACTTTGTAACCGTAACACTTAGGACAAAATGTCAAATTAGGAAAAGGAAGAAAATGGTATGTTTGTATGAAATTAACTTTTTTCGTCTACGTTGGCAATTTTTTAAAGTTGTTACAATGTTTTTTTAAGAATAGAGGATTCAATTCGCTCCTATATACATGTTCATTACAGGTTGGTCGCTTCACTGCAGTGCATTTCTGTGCAGCAGCCTAGCTATCGTTTTGTATTTCCCTTAGTTCTTAAAAACGTTGTAACAACTTTAAATAATTGTCAATGAAGATGAGAACGGTTTATTTCATTAAAACAGCCCATTCTATTCCTTTTTTGTCCTAAGTGTCACGACTAAAAAATTATAATTTTGGTTCTGGTCGTGACCGCCATTAACAGAATTTTTATAACTATAAGATTATAATAAAAAGGTAGGGTTGTTGGATATTGTCAAATATGATTTCAGATTTTGTATGTCTTCAACGGTTCCACAAATGAAATTTGTGTTCAGCATATTTGGCTGAATTTTGAAGCAAATGCTCATATTAGAATTTGTATAGGTTATGATGGTGATGACATTATAGACTTGTCGAGACATGACTTTAATTTTAAAACGTTTATTTAACGACATTAAAGCCATTTATGGTCGATAAGCCCTTGAAAATTGTATGTCTGAAGATGGGTTCTCTTCATTTGCTTAAATTTATATTTGAGGCCACTATAGTTACTGAGGGTATAAGACCTTAAATATTTAGCAGATCGGCCTTCTCTTGTCGCTCACGGGTAATTTTTATAAGACCATAAAATAATAAAATATAACCAATCATATGAAGAAAAATTAATAGTAGCATAACTCATTATTAGAATAGATGAGAGTCAATATATTGCTGTTCAAATAGAACATAGACCTGTTTGCCCTTGCACATAATAGCTCTACAGCGACGAAATGCCTACGGGATTGTCATTATTATTAACCTTCCTGAATTAATGAACATAATCTTGTGTTTACTATTAGAATAGCGTTTGGAAAGCTGTTCAATAAATTTCTAGAACGCTCCTGTCGTAAATTGTTCAGTTGCTGATGAGACACACTAATGGTGTACCTAATTTTATTGCCTGGTTTCAACTCCGAATCATTTTCTGTGCAATTTTAAGTTGCAGTTAATTTGCCTGTCTGATAGGATGGTGCAATTTATTCTTAGCAATGTGCAATTATTGTTTTAAGTGAAGTTCTTTAGAACAATGGATAATTTGAGTAAGAAACGGACTGCATTCAACAGATACAGAGTGGCTAAAGGTTTGCACAGATTTTTACTTTTTTTTACATGTAGGGCCTGCTTATTTTTATAGTTAATTAAGCATTACTATATTTACTAGTTAAACCAGTCTTGACTTCTAAGATTATGGTAGTTGAATTGCTGATATGAAGGGCTTTGATCCTGTATCGGTCATTGGTTAACTATAATCAAATATTGGTGCAATCTACTGAGATGTGGATGCTAATGTACATGTTAGTCTTTCTAGACATTGGTCTTTTTTAAATCATTTTTATCAGTATTCTTTAACTACACTTGTAGAAGTATACTTTTTAGTATAACAAGTGTATATAAATCATGTGCACCTACATGTATATTTAGGTATAAAATTGTTATAAAATAGCTGAGTATTTTCAATAATAACTTTTTTCAAGAGAGTAATAGTTTTATGTTTGAAGTGAATTTATTCTAAAGTGATAAGTTTTTTTAAAAATTGATATTAGCAAGTTGTTCGGTATTTATACTGTTGTTTCTTGCTATATTATAAAGATTCCAGGAATTGCTTCTTATTAAGGTTGGTTGATAGGACCATATAATAAGGTCTATATTTTAAACAGAACTGATCTTAACGAGTGCATATACGCTTAGGATTACTAGTTTCTCCTAAAATGTTGAAAAAATAAGATTTTTATCAGTTTTATCTATTTGAGTGGTGTGATAGCTTTCTGATCCCATGTTCGAATGCCAATAACTCAAAAAGACATTCAGGAAGTATGTTTATACCAATAAGCACTGGTTATGATTTATATCATCACATACAGCTGTTTTAAAGTGACGTGTTTGCATTTTTCCGTATTGGAAATGTAATGTCAGCAGATTGACAGCTGTCTTGACAAAACAGCAAGGAACATACATGTAGTTCGATTGCAGTGTCGCTGTTACGGTCTATAAAATTACATGTACCTACAGTACATGTATATGCAAGTCGACAGTCGAGGAAATGGACAAATTACACTTACTTAGAAAATAGCAAGTATTTTTAAATATTCTTCACATTCATTAACTTCGAGAAACACCGTTTGAATCATTTGATGCTGTATACATGTCAACGGGCCATACAGAAAACGACATGTTGTTGATACAGGATTGGCTAATTTAAAGATTTTGAGCTGTTTCTATAATTAAAAAAGATTTGCTGCTTTAATAGAAGCAAAATTTTATCAATGAAACAATTAGCATGTTTTTCAGAAACTTACATTCATTGAAAGACTGCACTGAATGGCTAAAAAAAGACTATACTCATAATGCTTCACAGAGGCTGTATATATGGTTCATGTGATTAGCTGGTTGGTCTGAAAAGTGTTAGGTCATGGATTTTAGCCAGTACGTTTAGACTCAAACTGGGTCTCACATGTATTACACTATTACCCTAAAGGAGACCCCACTGGAGTCATGATCTACAATTTGAATCTACCCGGCCAATTTTCTGTGATTTCTTCATTAGCTATTGCAGATCTAATTTCTGATTAGACCTGGTCACTTTATTAGGTGCATTGCTAATAGGGGAAAATTGCATAAAACATGGCGCCGCATTGGTCACTGTACACAATAGACAGGATGGTCACTAAAGAGAGAAGTTGTCTAATGTGGTCATCATTAGGATGTGGTCACTTTCCCAGTTTTTACTGTATATCGATTTCAGTTTTTACCTAAAAGCAACTGTTTACATTACATTGTAAATAGCTGTGGACAAAGCAGATATTTTAATGATTTTTTTGTGATATGGGAAAAGTTCCTTAAGTCCTAATATGATATGTCATACAATATATTCTATAGTTGTGCCATATCTGGCTTTGTGCGTCGGTAAATGAATGCATCCTTGTAACAAATTAAGTTTGAGTACATTAAAATGAATGTTATAAAGTTATATAGTGAAATTGAAAAATAAGTTTAAATGCACATTACAAATATGGCCAGATGAACCTTGGTGTAATTAAGAAGACATGTCATACAATATTCCAGATGTAGGTTAACATATCAGGCTTTGTTGTCGTTACAGTCTTGTCTTGGGGAAAGCCGTCAAGTTTGATCAAATTGAAATTAATGTTAAAAAGTTGTAGTTAAATTGGAACGTAAGTTCAAATGCATATTACGAGTATGACTGGATAAACCTTGGTGCGATTTAAGGAGATAGTTTTAAGCATGGATTATTGAGATGAAACATCCTTGAATTATTGTTAATTGATTTACATCGCCATCATCCTAGCGATTAAATAGGATGCTTTATTTGGATTTAACTATAATTGCGCAATATTTTGCGGGTGCTTTTGAAGCTGTGGACATATGGCACTTAATCATTGCCAAAAATAGAATTAACGATTCGGGTTTGTTTTTTTATCAGAAATTCATCCCTTGCATCCTTGCCTGGTGGTTTATATTCTGATATACTTTATTATCTAGTGGATTATAGAATTTTAGGATATGCTTGATGCTCATGACCCACTTTGCATTGCTTTCACTGCCAAGGTTGCGGATGCAAATTTCAATCAGAAACTATATTCGTTTGTTTATATTGGCTTTATCCCTTGTTCATTTGTTATGACAATGATGCAGTTCGCAGAATGTGTGTTTGTTTAGAAGCCATTTTTTTTTTTCTAACTATGTCCATTGTTGGGCTTAAATCACTCTTATTCCCACAATGACATCAATGGGCTTAACCTCAGGCGCTGATAAAACATGCGATATTAATTTTAGTAACTTATCTCTTTGCAGCCTACAATTTGAACAAAAAGGACGATACTTTAAATGCACAAACAAGGTAAGTTTATGATTTTTCCATATCATGAGTCATGATTTATGATTAGACTATTGAATATTAAACCCTTTTTTGTTTTTATATACGAGTTTGATCATTAAAACAATCTTTTAATGCTTTATGTAGTGTGGTTTAGAAAGGAGTTTTGACGCTTTGTGCTAAATTTCTATCATGTAGCAAATGGCATTCCATTCGAACTTTAAATTTTCATAGAAACCAAAACTAATGTTTGATTTTTATCAATGCATTGTAGTTCTAAGCCTCCATCCCGAAAAGGCGTTTGGGGTAAAACGCAAACCCCCAACAACAGTTTTCAATCTGAAGTTTCCACCGGTAGCCTATCAAGGTATGCTTTTTTTTTTGTAATGATAATTTAACGCAAATTTGAAGAAATTTAAAGAGTAGCAATTCTGTTTACACTATCTTTTACTTATACTGTCAAACATACAAATTATATATAGCCAATATTTATTCATCATGAAAGCATATAGTGTGGACCAAAAGTCAGTGCCACCCTGCTAGTTTTTTTTAAATCTTATAGTTATGAAAATTATGTTTATGCGTTTAAATAGGAGTCATGTGTGCTCTATTCACTGATTTCATTAGATTTTACATACGACCATTTTTTCACGGAAAGCCAAATTATAATTTTTTTTAGTTGGTGGTGTTAGCAATGTAGTTGTAATCCTGTATTAACTGCATTTTCTAAGTAATTATCAAGTAAGTATCAATTTATAAACTGAATTAGTCGTGAAACATTACAGGTAAAACGATAAAAATTGAGCAATATTTACGAAATCGGTTTATTCATCCAAATTGGTTCAATTAAAAAAAACAATGCTTTTATTCCAAAATACGTTTTTGTTAAAAATTAATTAACTAACTGGAGAGTCCCAGTTGGAAAAAATATATATGGCCATGTATGAAATTTTCCATATATAGCTGCATTCGAAATTAACGACATTTACCCAGATATGGCATATCTAAGCAAGCATGTACATGTATTTGGGTAAATGTGCTA
This sequence comes from Xestoiulus laeticollis, assembly GCA_034698905.1. NCBI lineage: Eukaryota > Metazoa > Arthropoda > Diplopoda > Julida > Julidae > Xestoiulus > Xestoiulus laeticollis. The sequence goes on along the minus strand of JAQGCC010002011.1, from coordinate 8,515 downwards.
TACATGTCATATCTGGGTATTTGTTGCCAATTTAGGATGCACCATATCTGCAAAATTTCATATATGACGTTTTTAATTAATATGTTTGTAAAATATTAGCATATGTACTACATTTTAATGTATTATTTCTCTATTTTTCGATAAACCAAATCCAATTGTGACGTTTTTTTTCCATACATTAGTGAAAAATATTTGTAGTACGGGATCTTACTCTTTGACCCCAAAATATTTTGTTCTTGAAAGCAGCGTCAAGCTACCTACAGCTTACATTATGGTTAACTAGATAATATGCATGTTTAATCATCAAACAGTAATTTTTTTTCTAAAAAAAGCTAATTTTTTTTTCGATTTACCATATTTGTAGTGTGGAAGCTTTGTTGGAAACTATGCAACACGATCCTGAAGACATTTTACTAGGTCTCGGATTTGGCAAATCAGTTGCACATCCTCTGAATCGCATTCCTCAACGGTTCTTGCACCAATCGCAAGTGCCAGGAAACAACCTGAACGAGTTTTTGGAAAAACAAGATGAAAAGCTGGAGTTGTACGATATGGGCTTTTGTGGCTATAGGGGCTTGTCAGGTCAGTCACAACACAATTGGTTAAACGCTTGCCTCTCGAAATCTACTTGCAATACTTTGTTGAAAACATTCTTAAATGAACAAACCCGAAAATCGAAATTTGAAAATGGGACTCAGAATATCAAAGCCAATCATTATTATAATGAAATACAAGGGCGGTTAGAAAGCTGTCTTACAGCCATGGATGCCCAAAGCAGCAGTCCATGTCAGGTAAAAATATGCGTGGAGATGGTAGGCATGCAAGACAAATACAATGTCAAGCCCCAGAGCAGTAACAGACTTCTACTTCCGGCATGTTCAAGTAATACAAGAGATAGAATTTTAATAGGAAGCAATAGTTATGGTTCTGTGAGCAGTGCATCATCCATTGACTCGGTTTCCAGTGTGGACAGCACTGATGAAATTAGGAATAACTATAAAAATCATGCTTTAAGGCATGTTTCCCTGGTATGAAACAGGTGAAAAATGATTGGAAAAGCTGGTCAACATATCATGTTTATTCTGTTAGGATTATTGCTGGGGAAGAATGATTTTTCAGTAGGGAATTTATCGAGTGATTGTCTAGCTTAACCTAACGCTTTGCACGCAATTAGCTTACCCCATTTTGTACAGTATATTTATGTTTTGTTAAAAACAGCTAAATCAGATGTGCAGAACCAGAATTGTATATTTTTGAAAGTCGGTATCGTGAACATGAATTATTTTATTGGTTCACGCAATGTCCTCTCTACGAGTTTTGAGAAAATGTAAATATTTTATGAAGCAAAATTTAAACATGTTAGGAAAGCCTGTGATAAAAGTTCAAAGTGTTCCAAAATTGTTTGCATTTATTATAAATGTATCTATATCGTGAAACTATGCATGTGATGGAAAATTTCTGCAGTATTTGCTGATTTTTGGTGGTCTAAAATATTAACAGGGTTTTGTATCATCATGCAATTTTATTACACATGCTTTTTATGTGCTTCGGTATATGCAAAGTTAATATGCCCACACTTAGCAAACTGTAACCGCATATCCATTTTCGTGACTTTTTAATTAATCACTTTGTCTCGCCCGGTTAGCTATAATGTTGATTAACAATGCTTTCCATTGTCATAACTATAATATTTCATGTTATCACAGTGCATATGTAAAGTTTAACAATCATTAGGTAAGATATCATCAGGCCCTTGCATAGTTTTTGAGAATTGTGTGAATTTTGTGAATTTTTCGATTATTGTCAACGCATTGTTTTTTTTTTTAATATATCATTATCTTTATGAAAATTATCGTTATGAAAATTCTGTTAATGCAATCTACTGATGTTGTTAGGTTTTTATCTACGGACATTTTTTCACGGAAACCTAAATTATATTTTTAGCCGTAACACTTAGGACAAAATGTCAAATTATGAAAAGACAGAGAATGGTCTGTTTATGAAATGATCTGTTTTAGTCTTCATTTGCAATTATTTAAAGTTGTTACAATGTTTTTTAAGAACGGAGGGAAACGTAATGGTAGTTACACTGCAGTGAAGTGGCTTACATGTAATGCAGAAGCTAATTTGACATTTTGTCCTAAGTATTACGGCTAAAACATTATAATTTGGGTTTCCGTGAAAAAAATGACCGTAGGTAAAATGTAATAACATCAGTGGCTAGAGTGCACATTACCTCCTATTTAACTGCATTAACAGAATGTTCATAACTATAAGATTTAAAAAAGAAAAAAAACTGGGTGGCACTGACTTTTGTACCACCCTGTATTGTATTTTTCAATATAAGTAGCTTCATTTCTTATCATCACAATTTCAGATAGTTATTTCTAAGACATTGCTTATGTTGTGTTGAAACATAAAAGCTGCTCAGGCAAAGGATTACAGAGATCGTATTTTTCTTCGAAATATTTATTAATTTTACTTTTCTTGATTCTAAATAAAGTTTAATAATGCTTCCAAAGGTTGTCTTATAAAGCAATTTCAGCCTACTACAAAAGGTATGGACTCGATGTTTGTTCAACTACAATGTTAATCTGTAGTTTTTAACCAAACATTTGTTTTGAATGTTTGGAAGGCACAAAATCCTGTATTATTTTTGGCACTTGCATTACCATCCTGCATGGTTGTGAAATGTTCTGTAGTTTACCCCACAATTTTCCAATTATGCATATTTTGCTATATCAGCTATACTGAACCATTTTTTCGCCTGAATCCAACTTTTTGGTTTATTTCACATTGCATGTCTTATTATACTTCAAATTCTACTTCAACAGCCAATCTCAACTTTATTAACACCGTTTCGCTCGTATTGAGGGGGTATCATGTTTGGTTTATTTCAGAATTCGATAATTCCCAAGTAGCACTCAATATTGGCCAGATATAGGCAAAACGCATTTTTCAATATTATTACAATATTGCAATGTTAGCATTTTGCAATAATGGCCAATATATTGATTACAATAAATGGACGTATATTGGAATAGATTTAGACCCATTTATATTGGTACTCTTATGTCTGTAATTGAACCATTAATGGCAAATAAATTGGGCCAATATAGGCCCGATATTGAATGCAAAATAAGAGCGCAATATTGGCCCAGTATTGCCTATAGTAAGCTTAGACTGCTATCGGTTAATATAGGTTTCATTAACCAATTTAACCAATATTGCTTCAATATTCGGTCAATCGAGGTCCAATATTGAGTGCTACTTGGGAATGGATTTATTGTGGCGGTTTCTATTGTCCTAGGGTTTACATGTTGAAGCGCTAAAAGTCCGAAACGTTGTTAAGAGGGTTTCATACCAGACTAAACCTTTTTTTCTAAATTATTTTTTTTATTTAATTTTGGAAACTGATAGGAACAAACGGAATGTACGAGGACCTAGCATAAATATTCTATTATTTGATTACATTTTTTGTTTATGTATATTCCATTTCATGGAAATATGTCCGTAAAGTTTACCAGACCCTCTACAATTATAAACTTTACAGACATATTTCCATGAAATGGAATATATATATACATTAACGAAAAATTTAATCAAATATTAGAATATATATATGCTAGGTCCTCGAACATTTCATTTGTTCCTATCAGTTTCCAAAATTAAATTAAAACATAATTTAGAAAAAGGATTATTCTGGTATGCATCCCTCTTAATAAATTGGAGATTGGCAGTTTTTAAGTTTTATAAGATTACCAGCCACGTGTGATGGAGATGATTGCATGTCTTTTTTCTTTAATTATTTTAGTTCATTTTTCTTTTTGTTTCTTTTCGTTCATTTTTCTTTTGTTTTTGCCTTTTGATTTTGTCACCCAGGCTTTCGCATGGATGGCCACATACCATCGGGAATCGTATGCAAAATCCTGGTCAAAATCAGGGACCGTAATCGTGAATTGAAGCGCAGCTTACCAACACCGAGCCTTACCGTATCCTCCCCCTCCCTGAGTTTTTACCACGCCGTGTTCTCACTCATGGCAGTAAACGCGTTCCGAAACGCTATACGAAGTACGAGCAGCAAGAATAGCATCCTAGACCCTAAGAATCGTGAGTTCTTGGACAGCCAAGAGGAAGGATCCATCAAGCCACGTGGGAAAAGAAGACCAAGGCTGGTCCTGGGCAAGGAATCTTACGCTTTGGACACTGATGAAGAACTCATCGATGACGATAGCACTGAAAGGTTGAGCCCTCGCCCGAGGCAAGTGAGTCCTGGTGAGAGGAACAAAGAATCCGTTGTGTCCACGGTCTCTTCGAACGTATCCGAACGCCATCGGACACTCTCGGATGATGTCTTTATCCCTTCCCCTAAGACACCCAAACTGTGGGAAATTGTTCGGGATCGACGGTTAGCAACGGTGCCATCGATACCTGTTGATGTACCAGAAGCAGATGTTATGCAAAAATCATTGTGCCAAAATCCTTGTGAAGTAACCAATGGTCATGCAACCGGTCCTGAGATGCCCAAGCGGTCCAGTAGACTTGTTAGGCAGATGAGTGTCGATGAAGACATGGAACCGGAATCGGATCTTTCTGGTCATTGTCATCCGAAATTAGGTACATTGAAGACGGAAACTGCACCTTATAAGGATTCATTTGAACTGGAAGAGGTGAGTGCCAAAGTGCATGTATTTTCATTTATTGTGGCACTCTGCATGTCCAATAAATCCCAAGAATCCAGCTTTGACCAAGAATCAGTTATCCGCAATGGCAGGAAAGTTTTTCGAATAAGCCATTTTTTCTAAATTATTTTTTTATTTAATTTTGGAAACTGTTATGGAAAAATTGGAATATAAGATGACCTATCGTAAATATTCTATTATTTGTTTAATGTTTTTGTTTATGTATATGTATAATCCATTTCATGGAAATATGTCTGTCAAGTTTACCAGACCTTCTACAATTATAAATGTTACGTCTGTAAAGTTTATAATTGTAATATTTCCAGGAAATGGAATAAACATATACATAGACAAAAAATTGAAATAAATTATAGAATGTTTATGCTAGGTCCTCGTACATTTCATTTGTTCCTAACAGTTTCCAAAATTAAATTAACAAATAATTTACATTAAAAATGCTTATACTGGTATGCAACCCTCTTAAACTAAACAATTTTTATGGGTGCAAAATGTCTTGGGGAATTGTGCCCTTTTCTCAAAACAGAGATGCAGGCTGGCTTCTGAAGATTGAATTGGAGTATGGCTATATCATAAGTTTATTTGACATTTATCATTAAAATAATAATATGATGACTACTAGAATTCAAATTATTCGAAATTTTAAATATTTGAGATTGAAGCTGAATATCATTTGGTATGTTGTAGATCGAAAACAGTCCAATATAAGGATAAATGCAGTTCATAAGAAATATATGTATAACTGCTATACCCTGAAGACATTCAAAATATACATGTATATTAACTGATACTCAGAATAGTTTTTTTGTATTGAAAAATCAGGAAAAATTTGAATTTTTGATAACAAAGATGGCGGCCATGACTGCACACGCCAAACTAATGCAATGTAAATTTAGCAACTGCATGATATCAACATCAATAATATTTTACACTGTTTGCAAATGGAATACAGTAAAATTAACACGGTAAAGTGACCAACTCTGTATAAATTGTTTTTAGTGCATACCCTACATAAATATTTTCATTGATGAAAATTCTCTGTATAGTGACCAACTGTTTATTGTAACCGAATTTGGCCATTTTTTGGGTGGTCACCTTTAGCAGGTTGTACTGTATTAAAATTTGTTCTTGTTAAAATAACATGTTTTAATCAAACTTAATTTTCTTTTCTGTTATTGACCAAAATCGAGATAAAATCTCACCTTGAAAAACCTGATGTTGTTTCGACTTTTTAGCGCCTTGGTGTTCAGTGTGACGTCAGCTAAAAAATGCTGAAAAATAGAGTTAGGGATTTTGTACATACAGTCGACCGTATTTAGTATCATGACTAATGGTAGCATAAAGGAAATTAATTTCTCACATCCAACTCAGGAAGTTAATATTATTAAACTAGAACATTATTTTCTTTCAAGTTATGCTTTAGTGGTGTCGCTAAAATTATAGTCCAATACACTATAAACTTAATTAGGTTACAATTTTATTTAATGTGAATATAATTTTTAGCTTCCTGCCAGTAGTGATCTTCCTGATGATGATAACCTGTGCCAATTGCAAGCCAACATTAGAGGTAAGATATATTCTATATTCTATTTAAGATGCATATACTTCTTCAGTTACTTTGAAAACATGTTTTAAAATGGACAAAAATGAATAACTATTATTTTATTCTTAAGTAATATTTCCCTAACGAAAATTAATTTTGCCTAATTGTTCTGGTTTTAAATAGTTCATTTTTTATTTGTTGATTAGACGTTTGCTATACAGTGCAGTTCACTTATAACGATCTTTAAGGTACCCAAGAAATCAGATCGCTATATTCGAACTTCGTTTTATCCGGATTTATGAAAAATAAAACGTGCATGTAATAACAATAATAATATACATACTTGTAGACAAATACAAGTTTAAAATTGATTTACATGTATTTATTAAATCTTTTGATTGAAAAAAATTTGGATAGAATAATAATTAAGTGGTTTGGTACAGGCAAATTTGCTGGAAATTAAGGATCAATTTAAAACTTTTTAATAAAAAATAGTGAAGCCGTTTATCTAAAACTGGAAAAGGTTGTATACCAATATTGAGAAAACAATTATTCAATAATAAAGATATTATAGAATTTGTATAATATAGTTTTATTATTCATGGATTTCTGAATTTCAAAATTGTAACAAATATCAGCAGTGAAATGTATAAATGTAATTATTAAAATTGGCCTAAATTTAATACAAAGTACGAAAAAAAATTATTTTTGAAAGTTAATGTTTCGTTAGCATTAAAAGCATTCTATAATAAGATTAAATAAGATTTCAGATAAAAATAACTTACAGATTGTAAATTAAGATTGTAAATCATATTGTCATTACATATACACTTAGAAAATGAAAAAGAGGGAGGAATTCTCAAGAAATCATTATAGGCGAAGGAAAGTTTCTATTTTCATTTCCAAATGAAATCGCTATGTCCGGATGATCGTTATATTCGACATTGTATATATAAACAAAATTACTGTACATAAAATAACAGACCGACATAACACATTGGTCGGAATCGTTATACCAGGAGTAGCCCTGTATCCGCCATCGTTATAAGCGAATTTTCACTGTAAATAAACATTAAAATTACATAATGTCCGATTTCTCGTTTCTATAGATGCACCTAGGACGGGCAGCGCGATGTCGGACAGTTCAGGGTTTTTGGAAGGCGAAACCTTGGAAACCAGCAATATGGACATCATGGACGAGCTGCTACCAGAGTTCGTCACCCAGAAAACTGCGCACAGAAGTTCCAACCCTATGTTAGACAGTCAGCAAAGCTCCTTGGAAGTCTTGCCTTCGGTTGCCGAAGACGGGTTTTACGCTGGCGTAAATTCCGACGAAGACGGTGGCACGAAATCTAGCGCGGGACGACACAGTCCACTGCTAAACATGTCCGAATCGGGCTTCGAAAGCTTTGGAACTCAGGAAAAAGAAGACTATCTCAGTGAACCTGGTCCAAAAAACCGTGGTCAGAGTCCCGTGGGGTATCTCAGCGAATCCGATACGATCGTGGTGGATTTTGCCTCCAGTTCGAGCGGTGATGCCATATCCTCACAGACCGAGAGGAGTCCTTTAAGTAGCTCTTGCGATCTTCATACTTCCACTTCAGTTGCACCTAACAAATCCATCAGTGATGCCAAATCAATAAAATCGGATTGGTGCGAAATCAGCAACCCCATCAGGACTCAGATGCGCCTTTTAAATCCGAGGGGATCGGATCTCTGCAAGAGTATTTCCGAAGTGGACCTGAATCGTCTAGAGTGGCTTCAGTCACAACAAAGTCGGCAAAATTCTCTGGAAAATGTCGGTGCTGAGGGTTCTGGTGCAGTTTTGCAGGAACTTCCGAGGCTCGGCAATGAAGATTGTCATGCCGCTTCCAGAGATGTTCTTTCTACCGGAAGATGTGAGAGAATTGGAGAGTTCCATGAAGTAAGTCACAAACTTTATCTTCAATATATCAAGGTATTCTCTTAGAATAAAATTATTTTATTACCATTGACCTTGTCATGTTGCAATATTTGTTTATCTTTCTGTGTCTATCTGCCTGTCTCCTGCAAGGCAGATTTTTGAAAAATCTTAATGCACTATTGCTTTTTAATACATATTGTTAATTACGCTACATGCTAGATTGTCTTAATGGTATAATGTGCCCTTTAAGGGGGATCTGAACTGCATGTTTGCTATGAAGAAATTTTAAAATCTACTTTTAAAAAAACTACTTGTTATAATACAAAAATAAAAATTGATAAAAATGCAGTATTTTTGTAGCTACTGCAT
>JAQGCC010002010.1:0-20320 GCA_034698905.1 Xestoiulus laeticollis | reverse complement strand
GACATGATCCAAATCCATGTAATCAAACAAACACCATGCGCTCCCTTCTAACCAAGTTAAATAAAAGGTTTTAAAAATACTGCAAAAAACAACCCATTTTTAACATAAAGATCTGGTCACGAATTCTGTTTGTCTTATAGACAAGGTGACGTCATTTCAGAATCTATTCTCAAGTTTGCAGCTCTTTGTTTTGACGCGGCTGAATTTCAGAAGCTTAATGCTTCAGTCATATCACAACGGTGCTTCACTTACATCACGTGTTCAGTGGGCATATTGTAACGGCGCTTTATTGAAATGCCATTCAGGATACATTGCCATCACTTTTATTTCCGGTTTGCAAAAATCTCTTTTAATCCTCTTTAAATTTGGCGTTGTCACGCATTTTATCCACCTGGCGCATGAGCACATCTATATTACAAGGACGAATTTTATTTCGCCTAAGACAAGATCGTACTCGTGACGAGGGCTATACATGTATATTTCGCTTGAATGTACATGTACATGTACAAAAGTTCAAATCCTGGAATTCAATGAAATTTAAATTGATACTATAGAGTTTGGACTTCTCGATAACTACAATTGTACAATGCACTGTAGATGTTTAATGCTAGTAAACTGTTACAACAATGTGCATTTTGTTGTCAAATGCTGTTTAAAAAAATACTCGAAACCTGTGAAGTTTCATTAACATAGAAACAAATGGCTAAAATGTTCAATTTTACCATTGGAGGAACTACAGCCATCGTATTACCATAATTCCTCAATGAAGTACAGAAGATGCCCTCCTAACGCCATATTACAAAGGGGGGGGGGGCATTGAAGGAGAAATGGGGCAGAAAAACAGGCTGGAAAATTGCACTTAGATGCGCAAATTAAAGTCGCCGCAATGCATACAAACCCTCAGAAGGACAGTTGGGTTTTTTATTAAAAAATTTCATCGAGGGTCATTTACTGCACTCCTCTTCTTCAGAGTGCAGCACTTAACAGTTCGTTTTCTGCAACGCTAATGAAATCTAGAAAATTAAAAAGTTCCTGCTGGTATTGTTGCAATTGCCTTCAGTATACGAAATTGTGCATTATGCTAAAAAGTTTTTTTATTATTATTCCAGTAGTGAGCTAGCTTCTTTCCCGGATAATTCAAAGCCATTTTGCAATACGATAAAAGAATGGCTGAGAAAACGAGAATATTAGCATGGAAATGTCAAGGGTCATCAACAACAAAATGTGACTGAAACAATTTCAAAGTCACTGAAGCGTAATTGGTCGGTTGCAGAGAAAACTTGTTGATGAAATGTCCAAAAAATGTTGGCAAGAGACCATATTAAAGAGGACATGGGCGACTGTCCTTCTGTAGCAGTAAGCTGTAATTGGGTCCTATTCTTGAGTTATAAATATTGCTCAAATACTGTATATCATAAGAGATTGACTGTAATAAAACACTTGGCATTTTCTCCCTAAAAAAGAGTAAAGAAAATGTTTATATGTTAACAAACAAAAATTTCAATTAATATCAAAATTTGAAAACATAAGTTTTTCTTACAAGAGCATTGCTCTTCAAAATGATCAATATTTGAAATTTAATCTTACGCATGGATAAACTAATCTTGTTGGTATAATATTAAAGTGGTCGCATTTTCCCATTATGCCATTTAAAAATAATACATGCAGAATACGTTTATTTTGTTAGTAAAAAAGCAGTCTAGAAAAATGTTAAGCTTCTCTAGCCCTACTTTTCTCGATGCAAGATCAAGAAATCCAATATCCATGAGTAAGATGGAACCCGATCACATTTCGACAAATGGTGGATTATAAATACAGACATATCGTCAAGGCAATGCCCCATAAAACCAACGTTACTTTAAAGAATATCTGTCCCTGATGAGACATGAAAAATCAAAAGAAATGTCATTCTTACGACTTACAAATAAGGATTCGCAATGCACATGTGTATATTATTCATAGTCAGTGCAAATACAAGAATTGAAGTGCTTTGGTATCCGGAGAATATGAATTTAGCAAATTGCTGACCAAATAAAGATTACAGACTGTAACATGTAATCGGAGATGCTTGACCATATGATTCACGGCGTCATGAACATAAGACTGCGTACCAGATAAGCAGTCACAGAGGTCTATTTATTATTAATGGGCAACAATGGACGTATACACGAAGAAAGGCATTTTTTACGCAAAAAAAAAAAAAAAAAAAAGAATGCGCCGCACGGTCCAAACAAAATTTTTTTAAAGAAATAAATATTTAATTGAGACTTTCATAGAAGAAACATATGGTGATGATGGTTGTGATAATGATGATGATGATGATGATGTTGATTATAATGAAAACAATTGCAATGTTAAAAAAACGGAGAAAAACGCCAAATAAATATTTTGTTGAGTTTATAAAATTCATAAATTTCAGTGCATCAACAAATTTAAATTGTATAGTTTTATCTTGCATAGGTTAAGGCTACTTAGGTAATTAATGGAATGACAAGGACGAAAAGACCTTCCAAAATGGCGTTTATAACTATTTTACATACATGCTTCATTGAGTACATTTGTACAAGTGCAAACATTTCTTTTAAAAATTGGTTTTATATTTCTCTTCATTATTTGTAATTTTTATTAATCCACATAACAGCTTTCTGACAAATTTCAAGAAATTATTGAAAAGTAGTTGTTCTAAATTAAAACACTGAATGCACATTGATGACTTTACTCTAGTGTTAATACATTATATACAATTGTACAGTCACATCAATTCGAGCAAACACTTTTAAGTGTGAAACTGTTTACAAAAAAGCATGCTTGAGGTATATAAAAGTCTTAAATACATGTATGTGAGCTAGATGGTCCCTATACAAACAGTATATTTCATCATAATACTGTATATCAAGCCTTATGCTCTTGGCAGCTACATATTGCATACAGAACCAGCTAAGATGTGTTTTTTTCCCCATAACCAACGGCATGTACAGCCTGTGGACAACAGTCTTGATGGACAGCAACTGTCCACCCACCCTGTACATCCACGATTTGTTCTGTCTTATCTTCCAACGAGGAAAATGCTAGCTAGACTCCCTCGGTCATTAGAAGTTGTCAGAGATTTTTGCGAGACTCGAATCTTAAGCATCGTAGCCCAGGGTCTCCATCCCTGGCTGGCATCCACTATCCATCCATAGGGAGAAGTAGAATGGAAATCTCCCTATTAACCTCGCAGCAAGAGTTCATTGAATAGGGGGGGACGTGCTGCCAGCGAAATTGGCTTGAAAGGCATGCCAAGGGAATGATGCAACGCAGCATCCACGGCGCATGCGCCTTAGCCCGAATTCCTAGTTAATCTCAAGCGCAAGAGATCAATCCAAAGCCCCCGGTAATTTCGCACCTTAGCGATAAAATGGAGCGAGAACGACGATTATGCAAAACGGGCCGATAATTTGTATTTCCGCGAAATTTGCACTTCTTGGAAAGGTGAAACTTCAATGTATCGATAATCGTCACAATGGAGCTTCCGCGTATTTGAGAGAAGGAGGGGGGAGGTGCCCATGATTTAGAGGTTAATGAGGTCGTGCATACATTATATTATATCAATGCTCCGTTTAAGAACCCCCTTCTCCACCAAGACCCATTTAGCATCAAAACGCCATTTGCAAATCCCCTCCTTTTGTCAACATCCCTCATAAAGTAGTAATGAAAAAAAGCGTTTTTAATACAGCTTCGATTCCAGATGGATATGTGGTATTTACGAGCTATATATTCCTTGCTTTTTTGAGGATAAAGGGTACTTATCTGTTGGAGAATCATTCGAGGAATCATTTCAGAATGACCCCTGAGTGATTGCAAACACGGAGACGTCCATGTACCCGTGCATTTCGGGGCATCGTTTCGAGGGATGAAGCATGATTCAAGCCCGGAATCAAACTTGTTTGATTTTTCGAGAATCGAATCCTGAAATGCATTATGTCGTCAGAAGGGTCTTTCATAATTTCATGAAAGAGCCTTCCTTAATGAAAGATCCTTCTGACGTATGACATAAAACGGGGAAATGGCGGCCGACCAATCGTAACACAGCATTTCAGGATTCGATGGGAATAAAGCGTGGCGTTTCATCCCCATGCTCCACATTGTGCAAGCCTATCGAAACCAATGTGTTTCATTCGCAGAATTCCCTCAACTCTTTTCAGGGGTCATTGATCTAGAATGATGCCGATTTCTTAATTGATTCTCCAACATGTACCGAACGAGCCTATGTTCATTTAGCATGAATCCTTGATCATCCTTTATCATGCTTGACCAGCTTCGCAGAATAACAGGAACAAGGGGTTATTTTATTTCAATTTCGAATCATTCAATTTTTTACGAACATTTAGGCTCTTAATTAATGGAAAAAATGTTAATTGGTAATCAGTAAACTTATATAGGAGAAAATAGATAAAAAAAATGTATTGCTTACCTACAGGGATTAAATTCCAAGAATTTTTACAATTGTAAATATGATCTTTAGAATACAGTGATGCAGAGTCAGTGCTAATACGACACACTCAATAATCCGACACTTTTCTGACGGTGAGAATTTTTTTATCTAATACCATGACTCGAATGTAAGAAGTAATGCTTGAAAAAGTGCTTAACGTTACAGCACAAACGAGCATTAAAGATTTTCTTAAGCCAAAAATATGCAATAACATGGGATAAAAACCAACCAGACAATTAAGCTCTATCCACATTTCTTCTCAAATTCTAATAAATTTTACACATTTTTTGTATTTAAAAAAAACATTTTCAATATCTAAAACATTTTCAGCAATATCAGTGAGTGCAATTGGCTGATTTATTTTTGGCCCTCAGATAACTTTTATTATTTAATTACTGATTTAATCAAAACTAATGTTTAAAATTCATAATAGTTTAACAGCACATGCCAAAATTTTACGACCAAAAGGGCTGCCAAGGGATTCACCGATACATGTATTCTCTAATCTATCATAGAATTATGACCAAAAGTACTGCCATGCAAATTCAAAAGGGCCTAAACTGAAAGGATGCCATCAAACAAAAGGTTTACCCAAGGGCTTTGAAATGATGCGATCAATTCTCGGATAATAAGAAATTTCCAATAACACGTCGTAGGAAAGCGATTTTATTAAAGTGACGAGTTAAAATGGCAGGCAGGTTAATTTTGGGCAGCTTTATTGCATTTTAATGTAAGCGATACACAGAGGAACATGTACAGAGAGATGCATGCAGCTGGCATTATGCAAAATATCAACAAGGCCCAAATGGGATCTATGCAAATTTTAATTAATACAAATGCATGCATACAAGAGAGATGTTCTGAAGAGTAATAGCAAACGTGTCATTTAACGGGGTAGACACCTCAATGTAAACGAACCTTTAAATGCTGGGCACTAAAAAAGATATTAAAATGTGCCAGAAATGGTCCCATAATCCGCCTTCTCCTCATATTAGATCATAACTTTCATTATAAGGCAAGCGAATTTATTATTAAGTTAATACTTAATAGTTTAAACTTGCGTAATAAGCATATTTTATACAATCAAGTTCAAATGAGTAATGTACATATCTCATGTAGGCCTATATTGACATTTGAATGAGTGAGGCCTTTATACGAAACAACATGCTAAATATCTAAGCTTAAATAGTCTATTTATTACTAGTAAACTTCTAATAAGTTAATACTTCTGTATTGTAAAGCAAATATCCAGTGATTCATGGCATAATATATGCAATGTACATGTACATTATAAACCTATCTTAAATGTTTCAATATGCAAATTAAAACACTTCAGCAGCATCAGATGGAATGCATTTTCTGCATTGTGTTCAATCACTATACACAATCGATCATTGTATCAAACACAGGATGAAGCAAAATTATTAAATGTTGAGTTAATAAATAGGCCTACCTTTAATTTTTTTTATCTTAAAATTCCTTTCAAATGTGTGTGTGGCTATTACACGTGTGGGGCCGATACACGAGTAAATGCGATACTTCAACTCTTTAGAAATTTGAACACTGTCTGAAATTCTGAACAGTTCCACACCAACTCAACATTGATTGTGTCATTGCAGTTTTTTAATTGTATTAATGCAAGTTAAAAGTATTTGCTTTGAATTGGTACGTTGTACATGTGTTCCCAGAGATGAATGCAATGGGCATCAATAGGCATAAAGAAAAGGGTCGTGTTAAACGTATAAATTTAAGGGTTGCCCATCCTATGGGGATGTCTGTAGAGGCTTACAATACAACAAAATAATTATAAAATCAATGAGCTTGATTGTTAAACAGACATCTACGAGTCGTAATTATATTGGTATTCCTAAGATACAAATTCATTCTCCTTAGAAACTTTCGAAACTTGCTATACTTTAAATTAATTAAAGGCATGCTAAATACACGTCCCTAATTAGATTTGTCAGCTTCAAATATTGAGTTGGAAATATGTTTTAACCTCGCTAATAATTATAGTTGGAAGACAAGCTGGCTGCAACACGAATATATAGAGTATAATACCAAGAAACTCAAAGCTATATATAGAGAAAAGAACAATGCGATGCTTATATTGAAAGAGAATTTGGTGAATGCCAAAGTCGTGACTTAAGTGTAAGTTCTAATTCAAAGACGCAAATGATAAATATTCAAAACTAGTTATTGCGGTGTAGATGAGCCTTAAATTTCCAAGTATGTGCCATCCTGAAATGCAGCTAGGATGCGCAAGTGCAAAAATGTCCCCCTTTAAAACCGCATAAAATGTACGTGTCTGAAAATAACTAAAAATAGGGGCTTAATAAATTTCTCTAATTTGAGGGACGTGACAGTGAAAGTCAAAATGAAAACTCGGTGAGCGAAAACGTCGTCTTTACAAGGGGGAAGTTTGGAAATGGTGCATGAAAAGCCAGCCTTGCTCATTTCTGAAGATTGCAATATGCCATGTTTTATTTCTTGGTTCTTCCAGACCTTGACTTGTACGTAGCATTTTGTTGTGTAGCTTTAATCAAGTTTAAAGTTAACGAGCTTAAACTTTGTTATTATTCATGTCTTGGGTTGAATACAATTTGGCCATTAATTTGGAGGAATTTGCACTCAGAATAATTGCATTATATACCAGAATCCTCGTGTAATGCGCTTTTCACCAGCTATAAGTCAAAATGTTAACACTTAAAGACGTATTTGAAATTGAAAAACATGAGAGATTTATTCAAATAACTGTAAAACCGCTTAAAAACGGCTTAAATATTTCAAACGAATTACACGGAAAATGTTGTAAATATACTACAAAATTAAATTTAAGTTAATTAGCTTTCACTTAGTTAGCACGAAAAAATTTAGAGTACATTAGTTGTGCTCACGATGCGTATCTTACCCCATTTTTAGCCAAATTCATAGTGACGCAGACTGAGAGGAGCCAATTTCCGGTTTGAACGACACAACACAACATATTACATGTGATATTAAAGCTAATAGAAGAAGCGCCAAAATATAGAATATCACAAGCTCGGCCAGCCCAATCAAGCCTCCGTCAACTAAGCAAAGACTTATCTTGGCCTATAGCTAAGTTTCACCACCTTGAGATATAACATCTTGTTAAAATATTTCATTGTGACGCCACTTTTATTCCCATGAATTATTAAAGTATTTAATTCCAGGTAATAGAACTCTTTTAGAATGAGAACACAATTTGATAGTTAAAGCATATGTAGTTTTATTCATATCGTGGTGTGGTTCCTGGAACTTTCAGTATTGATTGGTTCTGTTAAATGACTACCATTCTTTTTGCTCATCTTTTGTAAGAAAATATTTCCAGTGTAAGAAGAAAGATAAAACAACCTAGATCTATAGATGTTTGTTAGGTTCTAAACACGTTTTTTTTTTCGCTCTTTACAGAAAAAAAAAAGACTTGAGTGCCCATCGACAATACGTGTTTTTCCCTTACAAATACATCAAAATTCTTAATACAAAATTCTTCTTCCATTGCTAACCTATACTGATTTTTAAGATGCAGACTGCATACATGTATTTTGGCATCATCATTATTGTGGCAAATGTTTGGCATCCATATCTTCAAGATAGATATTTCTGAAGCATCCACTTTTATTTATGGTTATAGAAAAAAATGTGCTTTTTATCCTGAGGACTTTTACAATGTGCTTCACAGTTCGGCCATTTGCTGCAACTTGGGAATGTTTATCTTGGCATTTATAAAATGTAAGTCAACAAGGCCTCGAGTCTTAATAAGTATTTCGCAGATGTTAAACAGCAGAAATCCCTAAAGTTTGAGCAATAATCCGTCACGAAAAATTGACAGCTCCCTGATTAATGCTCAAGATTGTAAGCTGTAAGCCTATTGTTTGATAAAAATAAGGGGAGAAGGATGGAATGCATAATCAATATGTTTGTATAATGCAATATTCAGGTTGCCTTAATTTGACTTGCTGCAAACATTAAATGTTCTAATTATACACACAAATCCTAAAGCAAGTGAAGTATATATAATAATGTTCTTTTCAAACATCCCTCGCAATCCTAGAAATATATGTTGTACATTTCTCGTCTGACTCATGTTTTGTCTCAAAAATAAAGGGCTTTAAAATGGCTGGCTTCTAGGAGTGAGGAAGTTTATTGGGTTTTAACGAGGGAACGTGATGGTTAACTTTGAAAAAAAAAATATGATGGAACCTTAAATTCCCTGTGGAGATCCTCATTTGGTGCTCCGTTTTGCAACTTTATTTCAAAATCGGTTTAAAGAGTATGTACAACTTAGAAGACAGATATCTACTATTACCAAGAACTGCAGATCGATGGGCTATCTATGGTCTTATTGTGCTTCTTAGATCTATCCCATCAAGTCAATTGAAACATTGAAAATTTGGTTTGTTTTAAATATGGTAATTTATCAAAAATTATAATTAAATCTCTTGAAGGTGGACTACTTGTATATAATTATGTTTGATCATGACAAATAGCGAGGACCGTTACTGAAGCTGAAATAAACATATAACCATCCCAATCTGTCCAATTTGTATTCCAATTTGTTCGATTAATTATATGCACCCTTCATGAAATTTCCTGTAACTGCATTTCATGTGAATTCACTGAAAATCTAAATAATGTACATTGGCTCACGTGTATACAAGCTCCATTGAAATTTCAAGCGAGGGTCATTATGAATTCAAAGTGGTAGATGCATTATTAAGCTTACATGTCTCTTGTGCAACAAAGGCTCGTTATTGCTGGCTACCACCGGGATCGAATCCCAAGTATTTAACATCACATGTCACGCCATGATTAATTAGCCATATTCCGTTACAGCATTCCCTGGTGGCTTATGAGCCTCAAGGATCGCATCAGAATCGGTCATTCTATGTTGTAATGTTAAACTGGCGTGTTATTTTAGCATAGGTGTACAAAGTATGAATTTTTGCATTTCAAGAAAATGTTAAATGAAGAATTTCAAGACTAACACCTTTATAATATCACGGAATTTGTAATAGGCCTAATGTTTATAGAAACCAGAAAAAATGGACATACCACTTTACTGCCTTTACCAGGGTTCCCACATAAATGTGATTTTCAACTCCTCCTACTTTTCCAGCTTTTAAAATAATTTTCCCTGACCTTTATTCAAAAATATGACAATGCCTAACAGTTCATTGTTTGGTTTCTCAAAGAAGCAATTTTAGAACGTAAAGCAATGTTCTGAAAATATCCACCTTGATTTTATCTTGGTATCACACAAACAACTATTAACATTTTTTTTCCTTGTCTTATATCTAGAATACAACTCATACATGTAATTATATAAATAAAATTAGTTTTTAATTATGAGGTAATTAATATTATTGCCACTTAATAGTTGTACGAGTAGACAAAATAATTTTATTTTATGTTTGGTTTAAATATATTATTATACAGTATATGCATGGTCGGCTAATTGTTCGATATTTTGACTTTTATGATAACTAATATAACTGCATGGCAATATATCTGTTAAAGACAAACGTAATATGTGTGTTGAATTTCCTCGACTTTTACAAAATAAAATCCAGGTCTATCCAATTTCTTTGGTAATTCCAGCACAGTATAAGAGGTAAAAAAGTATGTGCATTGATAAAGTTAACAGCAGCGCCACTGCGGCTAGTAATTACCCAACTTTCACGATTGCACATACTGGTTTACCTCTTATACTGTGATTCCAGGTCTTGTGAAACTCTGCCTATCGTTCTGCTTTTGGGGTGACAAATTAGACCCCACACTAAGATGATGAAACCAAGAAGCTCCAAGTTAACAATAAGATAGTGCAATGTCATTGATAAGCTTACACTATCAGCGTGCAGTACCAATGCTTCGTGATTTATCACGCAATAGCACGAGCAAAAACGTTCATTCCTGTGATTTGGAGACCACATCATGTCGCGAAAACATTTCTTGAAAACCAGATTTTGCCATTTGGGAGCAATCCTTTCTCCTCGTATACTAACGCAATCAACTTTAGTCTAATTTCAAAATCTATAGAATGGAACCGCGAAGTGATTACAAAACCAGATTTTCTATACAGTATATATATATTGCTTCTGTGGCTGATTAGCAACATAGGTCTTGCGGTTGCAATTAAGGCGGCTCCATCATTTTAATTAATTATAAATCCCGAGAGAGGGAAAACAGCTATACCGAAATGCTTTCAAGTCAAATTCCGTCGAACATAATCCGAATGACGAGAGATTATTTAGACATAGACAGCTGGATTTTTTTTTGTGTGTACTAGCTTAAAAATCATATACAATCCGCTCACAAATACCCAGGAAAAATCCATTTTACAAGTTTTTTTTATATCCTATTTTGGGGTCACCTCATGTGCATCTCTGCATTGTAATCTTATTTTCCATTCCATCTGCTGACATGAAAAAGATCGAAGGACAATTTCCGGTTAGGCCTATATTATTCTACTGCAAAAATCAACTGATGTTAGAATCGAGGTTCACTTAAGTTTTCTCAATCTGTCTCTCATAGATGTCTTCTCACGCAAATAACGCATGCAAATATGAAAAATATATATTGAAAAATGAAAAGTTAATATAGCATGCACGAGACAAAACCTAATTTATCATTCAACTTATGGCACATTATGTTGAATAAAAAACAACATATTTTCTAAAGAACCGCAGAGAAATTCATATAGTTAAGAAATAGTAGAAGATATAATGTTAGGGATCCACAGATTATATAAAATGGCAAATTGTTCGATATTAAATGAGAGACAAATAGGAGCTCTCGCGGCCGATAAACTTAGCCACCCTAAGTTAAGTTCTTGCTTAATTGACGGAGGCTTGAGTGGGCTGACCTAGCTTGTGATATTCTGTATGTAGGCAGACATGTTGTGTCGGTCAAACTGGAAATTGGCTTCTCTCAGTCTTCTTCACTGCGAACTTAACCTAATTTGACTGAAAAAGCGCTAAGTTTTGCATCGTGAGCACATCTATTAAGGTAATTCTGTATATTAACCGACCAAGATGTCGCAAAATCTTATAAACCAATTCTCTGCACTATAAATAAAATTCAATCATCCATCCCCCAAAAGATCTTATACATATTGTAAACTAATGATATACACGTACATGTAGCTCTCAATATGACTGAACAAAAATGCCCAATGACTACATAATATTCATAATTAAATCCATAAAAAAACTTGACATATTTCCACTTAAAACGTAAGCACTTTCCATCAGTTTCTTTTGTGTCCAGATAATAAGTGTTGGACCACAGCACTCCTTAGTAGCCCCAATCTCCCATTTGGCAGAAGTGCAAAAATCACATGGGGGAGAAAAAACCGTTAAAAATATCAGACCAAAAATGGATATAGGAAAGGAATTGGGGTATAAAAGGCAAGGGGTTGAGGGAAGAGGATAGAGAAGCTGCATAGGCTGGAATCAGGAGAAGCACGTGGCACGCAGGCAATTTTGAACTGACAAGACATGTTGTTCATTCAACTGTGAAAATCGACTTTGAGATTTTTGTTATCAAGAAACTTAATAGTGATTTGTCAGCCTACGCTCTTTTTCTTCGCGCCTTTGCCATCAGCTTTTAGCAAGGATTTGGAAATGACGGGCGAAACGAGTGGTGAAAAAAAATCTCCCAAAAAAAAAAAAAAAAAAAAACGTGATAGAAAATTGGATTGTTTTAAAATGCAAACGTGTAAGTGTATGCCCGAACATGGATGTGTATAACGAAAATGTATATAGAGAGGACCAGAGATGAAAAGTGATGACGATGTCGTAGAGGAAAAACCTTGGGGGAAGTCTATTTACTGTTTATGGTAGAAAAAACAAATGCAAACGAAAGTTAGGGAGTTTTACGTGCCGTTATCCGAGCAAAAAAAAACGATCTTAAAGGAGATGAAATCGGCAAACTGAATAAAATTTCAGCTTAGGCAAGGGTAAAAAAAAATACCCACCGATCGTCTGAAACGTCCCTAGCAGATAGGCAATCACGCAAAGCTCGTAAAATCCCTTATGCAACGATCAGTTAAATTTTAGAACTACGTATACACAATTTTAGATATTTGAACGTAATGGAGAAAACATGCATGCGTATAGTTACGTCACGGTGGCTTATAATTCATTATATTAATGGAGAGCTAGCAATTTTTATCGAGCTTTGTTCCAGATAGGTTATATATACCAATATTTATAACTACTAAATCTGCATAACGTCCATAGAGTGTCATAAAATTATATTTCATTTTTAGCTTGGATATTAAACTCAGTTTAGGCTACGTTGTTTAGAATTTAGCTCGAGTGTACGTGTATACAAAGGATTGCGTATATGATTGATACTGTCGTAAATTCTATCGTGACTAAGACGAAATAAAAATGGGACAAATTGTGACGTCAATTCCACGGATGTATTTCTATCCTCAAGCATGTAGTTATGTGTTTTGACGTGGCTGAAATTAAGAAGCTGAATTCACCGAGCCATATTGGAACTGCGCTTCATTGAAATCACGTGTTCAGTGGCAACATCGTAACAGCGCTTCATTGAAATGACATCCAGAACGCATTATGATCTCTTCAATTTTATTTCTGGTATGCAAAAATTTATTTAATCCTCTTTCAATTTGGCGTGCACGTGCGTCGATTTACAGAAATGTTTCCAATGTTTATTTCACTTTCATCAGAATTCATGATAGAAACTTTGGTTTATAATTTTGTCTTCTATTCAGAAAAGTAGCCTATATAATTCGGAAATTTTGATCTTTTAATATTTTCGCAATTGTCTTTGCCTAAACAGGGTTTTAGACCAAGACGGCCTTTCTCAAAATCTCATTTCTTGCGTGTCTAGGCAAGAAAACGATCATCTCGAAAGTGTTGGATGGTCACTTCACTCGATAGGCTTTTTCATGGTTGACTAACTGACCATAAGCTCCTCGTTACACAAAATAATCGTCAACATTAATTGCCTCCAATGCTGCTGGACAATGTCTTGGGAGGTTGAATTTGAAGAAAACAAGTGTGAAACGTCTCGCTCTTGATCTAGTTTCTGAAAATCGCCCACAATCCGTGCTAGAAAAGCATAGAAAAACCGCATAGATACCTTAGGCCTTCACAATATAAAGCTAGCAGGGGAAAGAAAGGCATAAAAATAACAAAAAAATCAACAGCCAGTTACACGAGTGCTTAGCGTAGGTGGCTGGCGAAAAGCCATCAAACGACATTTTTTTTCAACATGAATACACGTAATTGCCTAATGGTGATGATACAGCTTGAAAACGACGTAAAATTATCACGTAATGACGTTATTTGAAGGTTGTGTACGCATTCTTACCTTGTTAAGCCATGATATTATTCCCAAAACATCTATGATATAGGCTACTATAAAAGACAATCAAATGTCTGGGATGATATGATTTAATAGAATCCGGTCACGAATTCTATATTTTGTCATCAAATCGTCTTACACGAAATACATTTAGCTGAAATTTAAATGGCGTTGCATCACGTGTTCAGTGGTCAAATTGCAACGGCGCTTCATGCACTGCCTTCACTTTTATTTCTGATTTGTTAAAATCTTTTAAATTGTAACTTCATGCAGTTATTGCTTACATGAAATATATGTATGTAAATATGTTATATGGCATGTAGCCTCCATCTGACAGCAATACTTGTTAATTTGAATAATAAATTGAATTTAATCTGTTTTTATCCTCTATAAATTTGGCGAGGTTATGTATTTTATCCACTTGATATGTACGTTACTGGTGCTATTATACAACGAAAGCCATGCCCACATGTAATAATTTATACAAAATTTAATAGTTCCCAGATCAAATGTGTATTAACAATTTTTAACGATATCCACAAGTTATAAAAAGATATTGTTTATAAGACATCGTGTAATTTACATTATGGTACATCTCAACTTCTCAATTCACCTTGATAGCGTTACTGCAGCTTAAAACTCCTGCCAAAACTGTTCAAGACAGAGTTAGCTAGTCGTTAATTATAGTAATTGGCGCCATATAGCTACTGCGTATCTTTCTTCGAAGTATTTTGTGTAAAATTAAAATATGCGAATACATTGTATAAGAAGATGCCAATGCGCGCCATTATGGTACTTTGCACAAAGAACAAGAGGAAAATGAAAATTCGATTTTTTTTTGGTGCGCTGTTTTTTTTGAAAGTCTGGCTAAACATTGATTTATTTGTTTTCTCTTCAGATGCTAAAAGAAAATAGCAACATCATGTTGGTTAAAAACAAGGGGGTTTGTACTCGTATTCGGTTTGCACAAACATCCCATAGTCCATAGTTTATATTTATCCTTTCCATTTCCTTTTTTTTTTAACTCCTTCGTTTTTTCGCTTAGAAACTTGTCAGAAAAATGAAATTTCGACGACCTCCTGTACAGGGTGTTTAAAACCATGACATGTTGCAGAAAGAAACAAAAGGGCTGCTGCATTTAGTATATATACCACAACTTTTTGAACGTCTTCAAGGATTGTGCAGCGTTTGTATTAAATAGCTTCCGCTGCATTTCCATTCGTGGAAACCAAACATATGGCTTCCGTGCCATATTGTAGCACACGGTGCAACTGATGTCAACGTCTGTGCTTAACATTATAGATCTACTAGCATCCGGAATAAATTTTAATGTGACCATTTTATCCGTTTCAAAACTTCTTCATTATGTATTCAACTTTTTAACTGCAAATAAAGCACACCCTTACGAATGTACAAAATAAAATTTAACATGGTGATGTCGCTTTATCAGTGTGTCAAGACTACATTTTTACACAAGGAACACATCGGACATATTCTTAGTAAGAAAGATGCATGCCTGTCAAGTGGATAAAATGAATGAATAAGCCAAATTTAAGGAGGTTCAAAAAAAGATTTCTGCAGAAACAGAAGATGGAGGCAATGCACCTGTTGGTAGCAATTAAATGAAGCGCCGTTACGATATAACCACTGAACACGTGATGTAAATTAGGCGCCGTTATCTATATGTGGTTATTCAGCTTCTAAAAAAAAACCATGTTGAGGATAGATAGTACAGAGTTTGAGCAGGTGTCACGTTAATTGATTTACCTTAACGAGAACACATTAGAGAAACAGACAGTGATGTCAATGTGGTTAGCATTAAGGAAGCGAAGTAGGCCTATACATGTGAAAAAATTTAAACAATTTGCCACTTTTATTACGACTAGATTTCGATGGAAATAGCGACAGAAGCTATTTTGAAGCAATTATTTTTACTCAAATTAAGCAGTTTTAAAAATTATAGAAATTAAGATTCATTTACTTAACGTAAATTTTTCCGGTAAACTCCTATGATGACGGAATTTATAGTCTGAAGCCTGGTCTACACGAAATGTTTTGTCGTCAGTCTTGCTTGATCATGACAATAAAACGTTAGTGCAGACCAGGCGTTAGGAGGGTAAGTTACAGGAGGGTTTATTTACGAAATGACCAGATTTTACTATGGGCAACAGTGCCGTGTGTCTATGTCAAGAAGTCTTGGTTACATAAACCCAGAGACGATATGCACAACTACAACACTACATCAACTTTCGCAAATTCAGCACCAAAAAACTGTCTCAGAGGCCTGAAGATCTTACACTAGTTAATAAGAGTTGATAATTTCCGTTGCCACGGAAGCTCTACGTATTAATTCCATGTATACGTTGTCACCTTCAAAGTAGCGTAGTTTCGTATTGATTTATGCCATGGCCCTAATACCACATTTGCATAATTGCGTTATACTTTGCAGTCGCCTTAAGACACCAAACCTCGATCAAATGAAACTGCGACGTCTTCTCACCACCAGACCTGTGGCAGCAAAGTTGTAAAGTGAACTCTATAGAAGTTGATCAATATTTATCGGGTTTAATATTTCCACCTAAACTCAAGAACGAATGAAGTGGTGGGGCTTGTTGGTATCAAGTATTTGTAAACAAAATTTCACTTCGTCAAATCTGGCTTTTCAACTCTTGATATACGTCTCGCGTATCTCTTGACAGTATTGCAAACCGCAAAATCTGTACCTTCATTGAGCTATCAATATCAGGCTATAAGTATCTGGAGTTTTACATAGCAAAATCTGAAGCTTCGTTACCATGGTGATACCCAGCAGCAAATTGCTTCTGAAATGCATCTTGTAGAAGATGGATTTTTAAGCGGAGGAGTCCTTCATTTGGCAATGGGAAAACAGATCGAGTCATTTGCATGCAAAATTGCAATTTAATCTTTTTAGGCCTAAAGCTTAATGAGACAATTTTAGCTCATACAATGGCAAAAAAAAATTGAAAATAACGGGCCTAAATATCTTATAAATATTCAAAGCACGTGTATACCATCGCGACTCCATGCAAATTTATCTCATTCCCTTCATGGATGGTGCAATGGATCCTATATATGCTTCAAAGGGAGAAAACGTTGTTTTAAATCAATTTTGTTAAAACGCACGAAGTTATTAATGACGTAGAAACAGTTACGAGGTGGACATGCTAATCTGATTAATTAAAAAAGCATTTTAAGATCACGGGGCTTAATTCCGTCTAATTATGACTTAAATGAGCGGACTGCTTAATAACCATTGAGAATACACAAACAGCCTTTTTAGATGCTATTAGTTGGGATCATAAATAACACCACAAAAGCGCAGTAGTCGCATTATAGGATACTGTTGAATAGGAGTTGGTCAACTGATGTTCTGTGGTTGTATCATATCTAATTAAATTCGTTTCTTTGAACAGAAGACATTCACTGTTCAACAAGCTGTTCTGATAAGGTTATACATTAATAGGAGTTTTATGAAACATAACAAATGAACAAGTTAAGTGCCGGAATAATAAATATAGGAAGCTAGGAACTCGGGAATTTAATAGGCCATATAATAGTACATGAATATTTTAGGTGAGCTACAATGTCACTTACGGCAGTATACTTGGCTGCCATCTTTATTTCAAAAAATCCTATTTCAAAGGTTCAGTTTTTGATATGATGAAGGCCAACAAAAGTTCACGAAAATAATCATAATTAAAAAATTTCAACACCCAGTCCCAAAGTTACCTTTGACACCAAATTGCTCACCAAAAATCGCCTCTCCATTGACTTAAGTCTTCATAGCACCTTAAGCCAATAAATTGCAGGAATATCTTTCTCAATAGTCTTAAAACTAGCATTTACAATTTTAGTTGCAGGGTATAATTACCCACAGGAAAAACCCCGTGCACCAAAACCTAACTTGACATAAACAAACTTATGCTAACCTAATTGATCTAGCCCATGATATCCTATAACCCAATCCAAATCGGTAAGATATTGGCAATTAATTGGGCGTACATAGTTTTCCTTGACCCAATTGTGCTGAATTCTCTGGTCCGAAAAGAAGATACCTTCAATTACATACATTGTATTCATGTACATGTAGGTATAGCTGGAAGCCTAATCATGGCTGGAATAACATACTCTATAGTCCTTCAACATTCCAACAATGTTAAGGTTACCAACCACATGTACTAGTACATGTACATGTACAATTGTACATGTATTTTTGAAGGCGCCTTAATGCACCAAGACTTTAGGGTTTATGGCACGATGAGTATATGGAAAAACGGAAGAGGACGCCCCCACCACATGTGGGTGTATGATATGGATGACCAGGAGCTCCAGTAAACTTACAGAAGTTGTTGAATTTGTGATAGGCCTATAGGTCTCATTCCATGGTCTTGAATGATAAATGTTTCAACAATTCAAGTTGATAAACGTCAGTACTTAAAAATGGAATTTCAAAATCTTTTTCTCTTACTCTTTTCTCATTATAACATCAATGTTTACATGTTAGAAAAATAAGGTATTCAACGATATGATTTTTCCTACTGCTGGTATTGACTTTTGAACCGCCTTCAGCTACTGGATTTCCAAGATTAAAGTATTTTTTTCTTGAAATGAACCCATACCAATCTCAATTGTAGAGAAAATGAAGCACGGTATGTTCAAGAGCCACTTGTACAGCATAAACACCTCAGGGCTCAATAAACTCAAGTTTATCTTGCATTAAATGCAGGTAGAAAAAGCAACGATTGTATTTAGAGCTATGCAATGTAACCAGTCAAAAGTGCAGGAAAGCAATGGCACTACATGAAAGTAGTCTTACGTATTGTTCTAATATTCTTGCCTCCTATAATCTAATCTCGCCTAAATTTCTGGAATTGGGTGGGAAAATGTGTGAGTAAATACCACTGTGACGTTTCCATCCTGACCTAAACCCGACCCGACCTAATTGACATGTGCATTATATATATATAAGCTTAGTCAAATTGCTGAAATTGTGTGGTTAAATGTAAAAATAATGCCCATGTAACGTTCCTATTTTCATAACACACTTCTGTTGGACATCCATGTGCCATTCCCAACATGCCCTAAACTTAAGTTTATCCAAATTGCTGAAATGTTGGTTGGGGAAATGTCCCCATGGTGTACGGTCATGTTCAATGCGCCATTCCAAAGCTGACATAAACCCAAATTGTTAGGAAGGGTGCCTACATAGATGGTGAGCCTGTGGTGATATGGCACGTTGCACTAGTTGATCTCATTAATTTTCATGTATTCGTGTCATAGGTCATACGCTGACAAGTCGCCACATCACCACATGCTCACCATCATCCTGGGCTACCTGCTTAACGTGTCCCCGTGGTGTGGTGAAATGTCCATGGTGTGGTGAAATGTTCGCAATGTGGTGAAATGTCCACGTGTCGTTCCCAACCAGACCTGTCCTAACCCAGTACATGTACATGGGTAGTCCATGTGCCCTACCCAAATTGATCTGAATTAATTGCATGACCTTAACCATGTAAATTGCTAAGATGTTTTTGGAAAATGTCCCCATATAGTGTGGGGAAACGTCCATGTGCCGTTCCCATTTCAATTCCCCACTTCACCAACGCCTTTTAAAGCCTTCCACAGGGCGGCTTACGTTTCTCCGGAAGCGTGAATTTCTAGCATCACCCATAAACGTTAATACCTTTCGGAGTACACTCGTAAATAATACAAGAAACGGTTTGCAAAACGCTAATGACTTACCTCGAGTAATTAGTGCTATTAGTCAAGTAGAAAATCTTTCAGGCTCCCGTAGATTCTTTTTTTTTCCCCCAACGTCGCGTTCTATTTCAGCCGTTCTAATTTAGCATCGGCGCCGCATTCCACATTCCATATCCAGCCCGAAATGTGCGCAAAACTATTTTCGACCACTTTTGCTCTTATTTTTCACACCGAAATGATTCGCGAAAGCGGCCGGCTCGAAAACCTCGTGTCTCGGCGTCCAAATCGATGAAGAAGACGCACGCAAGCAACATTCGCGAAAACAATTTCCTATACTATAGCGAGCGAAACAAACTCGCGCAACGCGGACGCGACACTCGCGGCAAATAACAGCGAATTGGACGGCTCATTTCACGGCATCCACCATCGGGATGTAGATGGCGCTGCTGCTAAGGGGCTTGCTTATATTAATGGCCGCCAGGGGATGCTAGGGAGCGTGGCGTGTGGCGAGAGGCTACTAAAATTAGCATTTTCGAGTTGATTTTTAGCCAAAATAATACAGTATAAAATAACGTCGTTTTCGCGGTAAACCTTTTAATGTAACCAGCAAGTACTAGCAGGAAATTCACTTTTGACCATCCCCGCAAGGTCACTATAGAATCTTCCGTAAAGGGGAGTAATTGGTCCTCGCAAGACGAGCGCTCGGTAGCACAGCAAGTTCCAGGCTGCAATTTGAAATGCATTCTTTTCACGTTGAAAAAT